>JADLZN010000388.1:0-255663 GCA_018155175.1 Sinocyclocheilus anophthalmus | reverse complement strand
ATGGTCAAAAATCATGAGATTAATCACAAGTATGCTATTCTATTAACAGCCCATAGTTTTTCAGTTTGCAAAATCATCGCTATCCACCCACTCAACACATACTAAATATTAACCAAATAATACATAATATTTCAATAATATGCTTTATCAAATCACCATTAACATTCTAGTGGGTTTTCCAGGAAACAAAAAGTGAGCAAAAATTTGTGATTTTTTAACTATTTATTTTTTTATGTTGTGCTGGTCATCTTGAACTTATGCTAACATATAGCAATGTAGATGCAGCATTATGCAAAAGTTATAGATAGAGCAAATCACATTCAGCCATGATTAATTTATTTCATAAGCAAAAGTGCCTCAACAATGAAAAATAATTTTTTAGCTGGTGTACAAACCATGGCAAGAAAATTAGCATGAAATGAAAGAAAAAACGATGATTGAAAAAATTCCGCGTAAATTACAGAAAAAGAGAGCGAAAGAGACAAGAGAAAAGAGAAAGAAAGAGTGAAAGAGAGAGAGTCTTTTTAGGCATGCAGTACTGCAGCAGGAAGCAGGTTGAGACAGATATGGGACGTACAAATCAAACCACTTATGCCTTACCTTTCTCTCCATCTGCTGGAGTGAGGGAGCAGAAAGAGAGAGACACAGAGAAGAGAGAGAGAGAGAGAGGAGAGAAGAGAAGAGAAGAGAAGAGCCTTTTCCGATGAAGTTCCTATAATTCCATTCGGTATTCAAAGTCTGAAGCTCGCCACACAATACTCACACAATACTCACACACACACACACCACACACATCACACACACACACACACACACACCACTGCTGTGTGAGGCAGTGTTTTTTCTGTATGCATGGACCCCGAGCCGTCTAATCTGGCTCTGTGTTATCAAACATCCATCGCAAGGTGAGAAAGAGCCTTCACACAATCTCATCTAAAATCTCAACCCTGAAAATCTGATCTAATCTAATCTAATCAGCAAGCAAAACCTCCAGGATAGCTTACTCCAGCGCATCATGATGCCTTTGCGCTGATGAACTTCTCTCTGACTCATATATATATATTATATATTATATATATATATATATAAAACCCCGCAGGTAACTCTGCCCAAAACCGATGTCTAGGTCCTAAGAAGAGTTATTAATACTAATCAACGACAATTAACTTCTTCAATCTGTCTCACCACGTACACACTCAATTCTCATGCATTTGTTATTGGAGGTAACATGACCACATATATCATGCTAGCCAGGGCGAACATATTTTTTCGGTCTGGTTCCTTGAGAGCACCTGAGATTTGGTTTGGGTTCACTTGCACATAGGGTGACCCATTAATGCCCTCTGTAAAAATCTAATAATTAATATAGTACTATAGTGTATTGCACTTCATTTAGTGTTTTTTTGTACATAAAACCACAAATAAGTAAAGTTTGATGACACACATTATACTCAAATAAAAAATGCTTATTAATAAAAATATATTATTTTATCAGTAACAACTTATCAATTGTATATTTATTTTTTTTCTTCTTCTTTAAATGTAATAAACACAATTTAATGGATTGGGGAATTTTCAAACCTAAAATCAGCAAGCTGTCATTTTGGCAGGTTGCAGGGACTGTAGTGCTGCCGAGTGAAGGACGTCAGTGAATGAAATATCATATATTTGCGTTTTGATCCGATACCGGCAGCACATAGCCTAGATTTATGCTTTCAATTTAAATAGAAATCTTATACAGTACAGTTTATCGATCTAAAATGGTGATGACCTTTTTTGCAACATTTTTTTATTTTTGTTGCACATACTACCGCTTATAGGTGCAACCCCTGATTATAATTTTACACTTGTTCTACTTTTTCTATAGAAGCACTGGGTGTTTTGCTATCTGCTTGGGCTGAGCAGGTCTTTGTGAGGGCATTTTTAAGTGATTGCTATGGTATTCTGATTAGAGGTTGACCGATATATCGAAAAAGGCCGATAATTGAGCCGGTATCAGCTTCGGCCGATCTGTTTTTCTGTTACTGAGTGCCCTGTTGGTTACAGTGTTTATCATCGCTGTATTGTACAAGTATTTAATAATCTTAGATATTATTATTATAGATATAATATACTATATATAGGAAAAAAAAAGAAAAAACTCAAATAAAAATGACTGAATACCTGTACTATTATCTCCATGAAACTAAAACCACACTGCCTCTTAAACGCACACACACCAAAATTACCAATTATCCACTGAGATTTGAATGGACGATGGCCATTAGATAACAGCATGAAGCCCAAATGTGTTGCAAAAATAAATCCAAAACAGATATCTGGCTACTGGTAAGCATTAATGTAGTTTATGAGGCCTAAGTGAAATCATCTAATTTCACATTGTTCACAATTAGACAAACGACATGTGTTAAGAAAATAAACAGGGTCGTTTTGATTTAACATTTCAGGTACAGTATGTTTAGAGCGGCCCATGACATGCGTGTGGGTGTGTATAACACTGTTTAATAGCAACACAACTGCAGTTTAATGCAGTCCCACACCTGCAGCAGTGAAGACGGACAGAACTGCTCTCCAAAAACACCCACAGCCCTCCACAGAAGCAGTCCACCCCTCTGGCAGAATAAATCGAACCTCTGCGTTGTTCTCCTCCAGCACTCACACGTACACACAGACACATTCAAGTCTGCGAGCCAATCGTGGCCCTTGCGTGGGCGAGAAGCATTATGGGTAATCAGTCAAGGAGACATTATGGCTCCAAATTTTCTATGGAAAGAAATGCAGCTACTGCCATTGACCTTCAGCACACACACACACGGAGCAGCTGCATTCACAGACCAGTAGGTAAACACAGTGACAGCGTATCCAATGAGCAATTAAAGAACAGGGAGGCGCTGCCACCGATGTGCGCACAGGGATTTTCCCTCTCATTCAAGACATCATAGAGGGCATATGGCAGCCCTCCGTCGCTCAGTCACACAGGCTGTCAGGATTATTTCCATCACATCACACTCATTCAGTCTCCTGCAGGTCATATAATCACATTACACTGCTAACAAAGGCCCCCGAGTCACATGACCAATCGCTCGCTATTATCCTGCTAATGATGAACAGGGAGTGGGATGGGAGGCTGAGAAATGAAAGTGAAACTACAAACACTGAGAACAAGAGATGGGGAGGATGGGAGGGAGGACAATGAGAGTGATTTATCATACAAGATGTCACACCTCTCGTGACATGTGTCCGGATGGAGAGAGACAGAGACAGAGACAGAGAGAGACCCACAGCGAACTGCAATCCCGCTGTTCTACAAAGATTTTTTTTCTTTTTTAAACAAACTGGTGACTCCCCATCAGAAGAGAAGTGGGCTTGAAGAGAAACTATCACAGTTTTTTCCCCCTTCAGGCCCAATAGGTAGCGCTATAGTTAGCTCCTTGAAGACCAGTCGTGCTTAATAGTGGACTAATTCTCAAAGCATCTGCCGTTGAAATGTGCCGCTCAAACTGTTTAGATCAAACTGAAATGATAGCTAAAAATAATCAAACTTCAGACCATTTTGTCAAATTATTTATTTATTATAAATACCTAGCCACACCTGCTAATTGTATAGGTGAATTGAGAAAGAAAAAAAAATATTTTAAATAAATATTTTTAAATATATACAAAAATATTTGTACATAAAGAAAGAAATTTCATTCAGATTTGTTGGCACATGGCATTCTGGAGAGGATTGGGTATCCCAAATTTTTAGTCATTAGAAGACGTCTATATTTGGTCCGTATGTCTTCGATTTTAGAGTGATTTGATTTGAACCATCTATTATTTTCACAATTATATTATATTTCTGAAAAGTTACTGGCCTTATTAGCCACATTCCATTTTTGAAATCACATTTGGCAGTTGGTTTATTCTGGGCCAAGTTTCCAACAGATTCTTCAGAAAAGAAATGCAGAGTTGCAGGTGCTACACAGAGCAAAAAGTTTGCCATTATTTCCTATAATTTCTAAACAATTTCTGGTGTCTGGAAATAGAAATATCTGAATAATAATCTAAATTAAACTTATTATTTCACTGTGACTGTGAGTGCCAAGTTTTGAATACCAAATAGATATATTGTTGATGTGTGAATGTGGGAATTTGTGCTCTATTTGCTCATCTGACCCGTGTCAGTAGTTCAGAATGAGTTGTTTTTGCAGCTTAGTTTTGATAAATGGTTTTGTTTATTTTTTTTTTAAACAGTGAAGAAAGTTTTAAGTTCTGAAAGTACAGGCTTTCAGAATACAATTAACTGTTATTTCGAAAGGCCAATGAAAATTTGATTTCTCATTATATGACCCATTAAAAACACTGCTATCCCTGAGACAATTTTTGTGCCGTGTTGTCGCCCACTCACACCCAATATAACAAAAACTTTCATTGCGTGACTCAATGGAATATTCAGGTTATTTTCAATCTAAAGTTTACGCACAATGCTATAAGTGCTTCAACAAAAAATACAATAGCTGTAAATGCATTTCCCATTCGTTTATCCACATAGATGGATGAGCCAGACACCCAGTGTGCCACAGACAGACATTAAGTTCATTCTTTTAAAGACACAACCAGAGATATCGACAAAGGAATCTTCTGTAAAATGAGCAATAAAAACAGATGCCCCGTGACATTTATCATTCTGTATCTGGTAAGTGAGAATTCAGCACGGCCCAAAGCAACAGATGGGCTGCATTTCCTCCAGCTCGTAGAAAAAAAAAAAATGTAGACAGATATAATACTTCAAAAAACTTTGTTTTAATTGCAAGCTCGCCTCTTCCCACACAGTCTCCGCTCTCGCACAGCAGGATGACTTCAGCATCATCGCAGCAGACCCCATGGTCAAATTAAACGGGTCGTTTAGAAGGAAAAGTGTCTTGCTGAATATCAATTAGCTGCAGCTGAATAATTAAGAAGAGCAATGTTTTTAATTAGCCGAGTGCTGCAGAGTTTGAACTAGCACGGAATGTACCGACATAACAGGTAAAAGCATGTGCTGCATCAGGGAGATATTTTAAAAATGCTTCGTTCTTCCTATTTCCATCCTTCTACAGTACCTCCATTGTCCTCATGTTGACTGATCTGTCATCTGCTCTCCTACGCAAAGTACAGTGACGTTTCGGCAGCTCAACTTGGGTCTGGAAGGTTCGTGCCTTCCCTCATCTCGACCTGAGGTGAACACGGTCTTAATGAAGCGGAAAAAAACGCTCGCAAGCAGAGACCCACACATGAGACAACAAATCAAAGCTCTTTGTTAAAAACGGCGTCTCTTTCACCATGACCTTCGACGGCCGAACCGAACAAGGTCAGAGTTACTCAGGCCCCGGCATCCATCACAAGGAACTCAGTTGCCAGAACAAACTCAGGAGTTCACCTGTCCAGCAGGCACAGATCGAAGGTCAAATGTCGGGTCACAGCCAGCCTGTTCAGATCTAATTGGCACTGAGAAGAACGGGAATAAAAGTGATAATGAGAGAGCGTAAAAGTGTAAGTTGGAAGAAAAACATGCAGGTTAGAAACCGAGAGTTTGATTTTGGAAGCTTCCAAAAATATGATTCGTTTCGGGAAGTTCAGTGCAGATAAAACGTCAACGTACCTTTAACAAGGTCGATTTATGTATGGCAAATAAGGTAGTCCTTGAATATTTCACACAGTTTCAAGCGAAGCATTTCTCTCTACGGGACGATCCTTCGCCCCCTTGAGATCACATCCTGCTAAAAGCTGTCTGGGAAGCTGGTGTATTACCCAGCAGTCTGTGCTGCTATGACAGGAAGGGTCAGTGGGTAATTGAGAGGGATGCTGAACAGAGGTCAGAGGTCATTCTTGCGTAGGCAGTAGGAGTTGACGGCCCCCTGTGTAGGTCTGGACATGTCCTCCACTGAGACACAATGGGGAAAAAATGAACTGTCCTGGCAGAGTCCAGCCCTCATTTTCTGTGAGCAAAGATCAAATTAGCGGTCAACAAGAAGGCCTGTCCTATACTATTAAAGGGACCATATACAAAGATTTCCCAATCAGACTTGGTGCCCTATATCCAAGACCCCACTCTACGAATGTCCTGGTACTCTGACACCACGATCGATCCAGTGCCCTAAAACACACAGCATGTACACGCTTCTCTGTCCACCTGTCAAGAAGTATCTCCATCCGATCCATATGAATTGACAAAGTCGCGCCATATGCTCATAGACAGATATATCAAAATTAGTGTCTGGTCTGGGAATATTGTCATTTAAATATTGTGTATTCTAATCTGAAATATTGCCCATTTATATCGGTTTCTTGTTTAATGCAAGTACCTTTCCTAAGGTCATCAGGTGACCAAATATAATCTAATTCGGCCACTTTGAGTGGTTAAAATTAATAAAATAAAATGGTTAGCTAGCAGCTATGCTAACACCGTAGATGAATAAGGCCCATTTTCATACGTAGAACTACATTTTTTAATAAATGTTTCCATGTTTTTTTTTTTTCCACTAATGTTTTTTCAGCATGAACAGCCAGGTCAGAATTCATTTTTTTACATGAATTACAAGAATGTAATGTGACATTCTGCATAACTGCATGCTAGATTTGCCCTTGCTGTAAAAACGGAGGAAAGTGAAAACAGTTGGTAATGCGATGGCAAGGTGTTAGACCTCTGTATAAAAGGCCTTCCTGATATATGGAATGCCTTATTATTAATGAAAACAATTTGTTTTGTTGTTTTGCTTGTTTAAAAAGTACTATATATAAAAAATAGGTATTATAAAAAGCATTTGTAATTTATTAATAATTAACTCTATTGATAAATTATAATGCATAATATTTTATAAATGTCTATAATATACATTAAACTACTTTTATTATTATACAGAAGTATTTGTATAAAAATATCAGTGTATAAATTACATAACATTAGCAATTATTTAAACAGTAAATACAGTTTAAATTCATTTAATTTCATGACATTTATTATTGAAATCATTAAAAATGAATTATATTAAGAAATTATATGAATACGTGTACATTTTTAAATACCCTTTTTTGCTGTTCAGACCAATTAAAATATCACGTGAACAAACTCACAAAAATGTTGAACGAAAGTGAACACAAAATTTGGTGGTGTGAACGTAGCCTAATTTTTTTTTACGTGTCATTGAGGTTTAGAGCCCATGCCACTGTCTGTGTCAGGCCAGCTGTCAGTCTACGGGTCAAACTCGGACCAACCTGATCACAAAGTTTGATTAATTGACTGATCAGCAGCCCGAGGTATTAACTGATGGCTAAAGCACTTTTCAGCTTGTGTTATCTCTGCTGAGGCCATATGGGGAAAACCATGGGGAAATCAAATCATCAGTCACGTTCATGGAGAGCAGTCTCCAAGGAGGGCTAAGCCATCTATTACCACCGAGAGAGAACAGCCGAATAAAGAGGAGAGAGACACCCCTGCAGACAGAGAGGAGCAGAGGTAGACAATAGAGCAAAACAAAAGAGTGTTCCTCACTCTAATATCTAACTAGAGGACACACGAAGGGACCCAAAAGGCAGAATAATTGCCTTTGGAATAAAGTTCTCCCTCAAGGGAATGAGGGAACAAATAAGAGGGGAGAGAGAAAGGGAGAGACCCAAAGACCAAGAGAGAGGGTCATGGTAAACCTGAGATACATAATTGAGAGAAAAAGAAAGAGAAGTGTGGCTGCCCTTCAGACATGCAGTTGACTTTGGATTTCATGCTGATGGTGACCGCATGACTTTTGTGTGTATGACCTCAGTCAGGCGGTACTGTAACGAGATGGAGCTGTTTACATATTCATGTCCGCTGGGGCCTTCTGGGTAAAGGAGGGCTGCCCTTGGTATCTCCCAGTCAACTTTATTTCCATGGCAGTTCAAGGTGAGCCTTGTTGACCATTTCGGTCTACAATAACTGGTATGTTCCTTTATCACTTGCGCTGATCTGAGAGACGTTGACATGTTTATCTTTAATATGTCACCTCTATAGTTTTTGTTTTTTGAAGGGGACTTGAATAACTTGAATATCAAACCTTCCCTTTTTTTTCAAGCACCTTGCTGAAAAAAAAAAACAACAACAAAAAACAAAAACAAAACACAACCCAAAACACCAAACAAAAAACAAAACAAATTAACAGAGAAAAGGAAACAAAACGAAGGAAAAAAAAAAACCAAAAAAAAAACAAAAAAAAAAAAAAACCAAAAAAGCCACAAAAAAAACAAAAAAACTAAACAGAAACGCAAAACAAAACACAAACAAACAAAACAAACAAAACAAAAAAGCCATTAAAATATAATTTATAATAATTATACAAGTATGTACAGGGTATTATATTACACTAACAGTTATTTTTTTCCTTTTTTAATAACAAAACAGAATATCTGCTTTAGTTAAAATGAATCTAATTAACCACTAAAAAAAAAAAAAAAAAAAACAAAAAAAACACACTCTTGCTACATACAGCACACAATTAAAACGTCAAAACTGTACAAACAAAAAAAATTAGGGCTGCATGATAAATCACATGCGATATTTAATGCGCATTTTGTTAGTAAAGCCGGTTCTGTAATCAGCGGTATATCTCCATCACCTGCGGGCTTTCACACAGAGCAGCATTAACTACACAGAGCCGTTGTTCATGACGCGCTCCAAACAACACGGTTCATATTTCGCGCGATTTTTGCGCTGCTCGCAGTGAACAAAGGCTCTGTGTAGTTACTGCAGAGAAAGGCTTTACTGATAAGATGCGCGTTTAATATCGCATGCGATTTATCGTGCAGCCCTAATTTAGATTGAAAAAAATGTAGATTGTGCTAAAAGATTCTACCACAGATCTGTGACCGGTGGCAGGACAGTAACTCCCACGTGGCAGTTCTCTCTGTGCTCACATTTGGGCATCTTCCCAATTAAAAGGCAGATCAACAGCAGGGCTGTGCTCTCACCACACTCTCAGCAATTATCAGCGTGCTTCAATTCACTGTGGAAAGTGTTGTCTTCATTTACAAAAACTATTTTGTGAATGCAGATGACATGGAAACAAAATGAAACTGAGGCAGCTGGTAGCCGCAAGTCCACAAAAATGAATCAAGGGTGAATAAAGCCAATGTCAATATGGGCATTAGTGGAAATCTAATTATGGCATTTGTCCATCTGGAGAAGCCTCATGAACTGGTCCATTCGCATCCGGGTACAGCCCTTTTCACCCAAAGACACATGTTCAATCATGTTTACTATGTAAATTTAGGAAGGGATAATGTACAGTCGGCCGGTCGTTATCGTAAAATGAACCCAGACGGCAGAGCAGGGGTCTTAAATCACCCTGAAAGGGTTTATTTTGCCATAATGACCGTCTGACTGTACATTATCCTCTTTATTAAAAGTCTACTTACCAAATAAATGCATAAATAAATGGACTTGAAATATCGATTTGAGTTCAACTATTACTTATGCGAAAAAAAGAGACCGTGTAGCAGAAAAACAAGAAAAAGCTCTGCGGTCTTTAGAAAAAAAATATTTATACGCAGGATTCCAAAACTGACCAATCAGAAACAACTATTTCGGAAATGTGTATAACAATTTAACTACTACAGATACTTCAATCTTCACTTTATGCCAATGTTCTTCTTTTTCTCCAACTCCGTGTCCTTCACCTCAGCACCAAGTCAAAATACACCTTTATTCATTGTACTGCTCACAATGCTTCCGGCGAAATTTAATTGCAAATCTATGCTCGTAATGAAGTGTGATAATCAAGGATTAGGGCGGTGGATAAAGAAAGCCCAGATCACAACAGCTATATTCCACTTATTTCAGTCTTTCTGGAGCTCTGCCACCTTTGCAGAGAAAGTGATTTTTTCCCCCTCATTTTATATAACTGGGGAAAGTCATTTTCAAGATTTAAAATGATGTCTAAAAATAGCAGTGTTTTCAAATACCTTCTCTCTCTCTAGAGGCACGGCTACATGCAGAAACCCTCCTGTTGCCTTTTGGGCTGTAAAATGACTTCACAAGCTGCTCTGTCACAAAGCAGCTTTCCTGACACCTGCTGCCATCCATCAATCCAACCCTGGCCGAAGCTCGTGGAAACGGGCGGCTGGCTGAGCCAATTAGCTGCCGGGGTGAGCGCCGGGCACCGGTGCCAACCACGGACCCAGCCAATTAGGGCCAGTTTCAGAACACTGGCACTGCATGTGGGCAGCAAAGGCTACAGAACTCAGTGAACAAGGGGGAATCAGCAGGGAGCCCAAGCCGAGAAGGAGACAAGGGAAAACAGACGCACAAGAAACGCACACACAAAGCGGGATTGTACGTTACACACCTAATTTACTGAAACTGAAACCAGCCATCCAAACACCCACACATTCTCAACAAACACGGTTAGTCTTAGATTACCATAAATCCCAAAAAATATGCAAGCCTACCTGACTGCATTGGCACAACATCATTTTGCAGAGTCACAAATTGCATCCAATGTTGGCACATAGATCTTAGTTTGCATGTACTGCCATTACAAAGCTATTTGATATAATGGTGTTGGGGGAACATGTTACATGCTGCATAATCAGACAGCTTTTTCCAAGTAATACAATTAAATTAATGAATAAACTATTTAATTTATTTACAGACAAAAATTCATGAAAACTCAAAATAAAGCAGGTAACTGGTACTAAATCAAGGAAGTAAAATATAAATTATTTTACAATGTAATTGACCTAATTAAACTGTTTATTGATTATTATAAGAATTGCAATTAGAGCCCAACCGATATATCGTTTGCCGATATTATCGGCCGATATGAGCCTGTCACCGATATATCGGCATCGGTGAATATGCCACCGATATGAAATTTTTTTTTACAGAACATATAATGCAGATAAAATGCTTGAAATGGTGTAATGACTTAGTTTGTCCAGCAGAGCGCGCTCCATTGTTTGCTACTGGCGACCTGGATGAAACGGTTTTAAGCTTAAGTCTATGGAAAACATTGAAACTTTGAACGGCCATATATCCGTAACGGTGCGGCGAATCTGCACCAAATTCGGGGATCCCTTCAGCTCAAGGAACCCTCTCGAACACGAATCGAGTTTACATCTAGAGGCCCTCTTTCGAATGAGACCACCCCCACGTGGATAGCCCCCGGGGTTCGGGAGTTACGGGTGGTTAAATTCGCAGTCCGGTGCCGACCGATCTAGCGATCCCGGGGGGCTATGACTCACGGAGGGTGGCTTTCGAGAGGGTTCCTCGAGCTGACGGGATCCCCCGAATTTGGTGGAGAGATCCGCCGGCGCGTTCGAGAGATAGTGACACCAGTCAAACACTTTCACTTCAGTAAAGAGGTTTCTTGTTCAGGCAGCATTCACGCATTGTCTTATTCGACCGCAAGTGCCCTGCGAAGTGGACTTCACATGAAATTCCGCCATGATTCCAATTCCAAGGGAACGTACACGTTACATTCAAAGGGCATTAAAGTGCGCGAGACGTGAATTTATATTGTATTTATTTACAGAGGTAGGGGAGAGCGGGCACAAAGTAACACTTTTTGACTTTCTCAGTTTGTGTAAATACACATGGGGTTCAGAATATAATTTTTATCCACAATGATTTCACACTTGTCTAGTACAAATATATCGCTTTGTTTCATAATTACAGTGTATAGATTTCTTTATTTACCCTCAAAAAATGGAAGTGAAATGTGACAACATGCCCCGTAGGTGGAACACATTGTAACATCTGAGGGGCACGTTTTAACTTGACCATATGACAGCTTAAAATCTTATCTGATCGAATGAAAAAAATATACAAAACAAACTAAAATATTTTGTTAATAAAATAAATAATTATTATAGTATAATATATATATATATATATTTTTTTTTATAACTATTAATAATATATATATATATATTCTAGATATAGAGAGAAGTATTTTTTGTTCAAATATAATAATGGCGTTTTTTAAGAATTAAACATAATCTGATTTTGGAGTTTGACAATTAACACATTGCAACCATGCTTGGGACGCCCCACATAAACGAGCAAAAATGCTTTACATGTCTTGAAATAATAATTTAATTAATATTAACATTAAACATTGACTGTCAGTCTTAATTCACCTGTTTCTCGTTGTTTCTCATTCAAATTAATTAAAGTAAATAGTGTTAATTACATCGCTAATGTCATAGAATAGCACATTGTAACTATGATAACTGATAAATAACAGATTGGAGATTAAAAAAATAATAATAGCAGATCTGTCTCATTTTAAATTAATAATAAAAACTGATATAAAAAATTTACTTAAGCCAGAATTTAAATGCTACTATGGTAAAATAAATATTCAAACCACGTGTTACAACAAACACCCCGTTACTTTGTGCATCGCACTCATCGCAAGTTTGTTAAATTGTTAAATGCCCTGCCTTCATTATTACATATCTTTGTCACGTCATTATTAGTGTTTGATCACCACATTTGAGTGAGCATTGCAAAAAATGTGTTTATGTATAAATATTATGTTTATGTATATACTGTAGTTATACAGTTGGGTACGGAAAGTATTCAGACCCCTTAAAATTTTTCACTCTTTGTTATATTGCAAACATTTGCTAAAATCATTTAAGTTAAAAATTTTTTCCTCATTAATGTACACACAGCACCCCATATTGACAGAAAAACACCGAAGTGTTGACATTTTTGCAGATGTATTAAAAAAGAAAAACTGAAATATCAAATGGTCCTAAGTATTCAGACACTTGGCTCAGTATTTAGTAGAAGCACCCTTTTGATTTTAATACAGCCATGAGTCTTTTTGGGAAGATGCAACAAGTTTTTCACACCTGAATTTGGTGATCCTCTGCCATTCCTCCTTGCATATCCTCTCCAGTTCTGTCAGGTTAGATAGTAAACGTTGGTGGACAGCCATTTAGGTCTCTCCAGAGATGCTCAATTGGTTTAAGTCAGGGCTCTGGCTGGGCCATTCAAGACAGTCACAGAGTTGTTGTGAAGCCACTCCTTCGTATTTTAGCTGTGTGATAGGGTCATGTCTTGTTGGAAGGTAAACCTTCGGCCCCGTCTGCGGTACTGAGCACTCGGGAGAAGGTTTTCGTCCAGGATATCCCTGGCCGCATTCATCTTTCCCTCGATTGCAACCAGTCGTCCTGTCCCTGCAGCTGAAAAAAACCCCCACAGCATGATGCTGCCACCACCAAGCTTCACTGTTGGGACTGTATTGGACAGATGATGAGCAGTGCCTGGTTTTCTCCACACTTACCGCTTAGAATTAAGGCCAAAAAGATCTATCTTGGCCTCATCCGACCAGAGAATCTTATTTCTCACAATCTTGGAGTCCTTCAGGTGTTTTTTATGTGTCTTGCACTAAGGAGAGGCTTCCGTCGGGACACTCTGCCATAAAGCCCTGACTGGTGGAGGGCTGCAGGGATGGTTGACTTTCTACAACTTTCTCCCATTTCCCGACTGCATCTCTGGAGCTCAGCCACCGTGATCTTTGGGTTCTTCTTTACCCTTAACCAAGGCTCTCTCCCCCGATAGCTCAGTTTGGCCAAACGGCCAGCTCTAGGAAGGGTTCTGGTCGTCCCAAAAAGTCTTCCATTTAAGGATTATGGAGGCCACTGTGCTCTTGGAACCTTAAGTGCAGCAGAAATTTTATTGTAACCTTGGCCAGATCTGTTGCCTTGCCACAATTCTGTCTCTGAGCTCTTCAGGCAGTCCTTTGACCTCATGATTCTCATTTGCTATGACATGCACTGTGAGCTGTAAGGTCTTTTATATAGACAGGTGTGTGGCTTTCCTAATCAGTCCAATCAGTATAATCAAACACAGCTGGACTCAAATGACGGTGTAGAACCATCTCAAGGATGATCAGAAGAAATGGACAGCACCTGTGTTAAATATATGAGTGGCACAGCAAAGGGTCTGAATACTTAGGACCATCTGATATTGCAGTTTCTTTTTTAATAAATCTGCAAAAATGGTCAACAATTCTGTGTTTTTCTGTCAATATGGGGTGCTGTGTGTACATTTAATGAGGAAAAAAATTAACTTAAAGGATTTTAGCAAATGGCTGCAATACAAAAAAAGAGTGAAAAATTTAAGGGGGTCTTGAATACTTTCCGTACCCACTGTATATAGTACCAGTCAAATGTTTGGACACACGAATGGGAAAGTGTACAAATTTTTGACTGGTACTGTACTATAATATCCACAAAGAATATCGGCCAATATTCGAGTATCGGCCTTTTTGTTACTCCCTAATATCGGTATCGGCCCAAAAAAAACCATATCGGTCGGGCTATAGTCAAATTAGGTTTCTGTGAATGAGTAAGCAGGATGATTTTCACATCATTTTGATGTAAATATTCTAGCCTACAAGACTGATTACTCAAAAGTTTCATTCAGAACTAGGGAAGAACTTCAGTTTGGGTTTTATGGCCTATTTCTAGGCCCCCCCCCCCCAAAATGACTAAACACGCATATTTTTTTTCTAAAAAATACAAACAGCACTCATCTTGCTCACGAGTAGCACAGTTTGTGCTGAATACAAAAAAAAATGACATGTTGGCCAATAGTATGTTATAAGTAGCTGAAATAAGCACAAATATCAGGGCATGTCAAAACATCTAAAGGGTCCCAAAATCACCTCAGACCCCAGAGGGTTAATATAATGTATATAAAAAGTAAATAAATGCTTAAATAAAAATTCATAATAACTTTTATTTAAATAATTACTTCAAATCATTATCTGCATAAGCTTACATAGCCTTAATTATTAATATTTTTTAAGAATCAGAGACTTTGTAGACATTCACGAGTCTGTAGTTTTGTTAGTTAGTTTTTTGCAGCATGTTTTAATTCATCCCCATAGTGGTTATGTGATGTTGAGATCAACTCAGGACAACTGAGAGACTTTTTTACGGTGCCAAAAAAAGCTGCAAACAGTCATTTGATGCTCAAGAGCGCAAAACAAGATTAAGAACCAAGGTTATGTAAATGTTTAAACAGGATAGTGTAAATCAAGTTATTTTGTCTTGTTAAATATATGTAAACATCTGTTAACATCTGTCTATTAAACTGGTTGAAAATCTTACAGATCCTGCAAAGGTTATATAAACTTATAAGAAACCCCAACCTGTATGAATACCAACACATCTCCATTTATACTGCAGATCACACACACACAAAACATCCTGTCAACCCCCCCCCACACTTAAGACTAAAGATGAAGAAAACTCATTTCTCAGACCTCTTGAGCAAGGTAAAGAGGGGGAAAACATTTTTTTCCCTCTCCAAATACCACCTACTAGTACATCCAATTCAAAAACCAGCAAGTCCTCTTTAATACCTGGGAAATTAAATTGTGGGGTCTTATCAGTCAGGGCCAGTCAGCTGTATCTAAAATGTAACAGCGTTTGAAGCACGCAGATTTGCAAGGGGGACGCTTGCTATGGCTGGCGCTATTTGAAGGCCGCCGAAAAGAGAGAGAAAGAAAAAAAAAAAAAAAAAAAAAAAAGAGAGAAAGAGAGGTTGGGGAGGGGGACATTTGTACTCTAGAAATACAAGCTTAACTGAAGAGGCATCTGCAGACCATCCAACCATAAAATAAAAACATCTGCAGACTTTAATATGCAGAGCTGATTGTAGAAGCAGAAAACTCGATTTGAGATCAGAAGTGGAAAAAAGCTTTAAAAAAAAGTCCAGCCATAGTTCAAACTATCAACTGATATTAAACTAAAAAAATGATTGAATGAAAAATGAAGAAAAAAAAGATTAAAATCATGTGCATTCACAAGAAATGAAGACTCAATTAACAATAATCAATAAAAGGAATAAATTAATCATGACTAATTGTAAATGAAACCGTTCAAAAAGTATTCACACCATTAAGTTCAGTGTAAACAGGAAAATATACTAAGCGCACATGAAACAATTACCACAAGAACAAATTTTCTTTCTTTCTTTTAAAGGATGATAATTATTTTACTGTGGCTTAAGTGTTAGTTAAGTGTTAAATAAGTGATGAATATTTTGGCACGATGTTTGAGACGCGAGAGCTTTACACAATCAGATGATTGCTAAACACTTTCGGGTGACTGCAAAAACAACAATCCCTGGTGATTTGCAGGGTGAGAAAATGTCAGGGATTTTATGCTTGCTTAGGCGCACATTTCAGGAGCTTTTGCAAGATTGTCTGTTCTTTTGTCTCAACAAATCACGCCAGCCAGCCATCGAATAAGTTGCATCGGTCACTGGGTTGGAGATGGATGACTCTGCGTTTGATTGAAATGTTCGCCCCAGGGTTTGCCTGTGTCTGAATGAAATGATATGCGTTGTGATTGATTGGCTGTCCTGAAAGATCGCTAGAGGGCCAGAGTCAGTGAAACCCAAACACTACCAGACTTGACGAGTTTATTAATGTCTAGAATCGCTGACAGCATGTATGGTCGAAGAGATACATGAGAACTTCTCATCACAGTGCAGAAGTCACGAAATGTCATTGCGACACATCTAAAATGAGCAAGTTCGATATACTCTACAGGTCTATGGGAAAATGACACTCTAGTTGGAAGTCTAAGGAAATACAAGCGATTTTAAGTGTCAAATAACATCCAATCTTGCGTCCACCAAACAAGCTGACGAACAAAAGCAAAACAAGATGGCTTACCACATAAGTGTACATTGCAAGCACTTTTAAAAGCTAGTAAAAGTCAGGGTCTTTCGGCTGAAGAAAACAGAGATTTGTTACTAAGCTGGTGTGCTTGGAGGAAAATGATTCATGGTTTCAGGTAGAGTCAGCGCTTTGTTTGAGAAGAAGGACAGCCATCGGAACAGCGACCTCAGAGCTCTTGGCTTGGGTGAGATAATTGGAGAGGCTAATTTGGGCGTGCGAAGACTGTTCCCAGAGAATGCAGCCGGCGCTAGCACTCAGCACTCAGCTATTGTACGTGACAAACAGTGTCTGAAGACCAGAGCATGGTGTGAATTCTGATGAGAGTCGGATCGATATCTCCTTGAACGACGAGAAGAAAAATAAAATGCTCATAGAGTAGCACTGGTCAGCTTAATAGTTCACAACCTTTGAAATACAAGCCGTGTTTCTTGGGCATTAGGCTCCTGTCGTCTCTGAGAAGCAAGCCCTGGAAATGTGGTTTTCATTTGGTTGCCAAAATCAATTTTTAAAACCCTGTGTTGAATATTCACAATAACTGCAACGACAAAATTACACAACTGTGTGATGATGATTGCATACACAATTAAGTTTCCAGTAGAATGTATCATTAGATTTGTTTCAAAATCCCAGTTTAGTAAATTACTAATATGAGAGTAACAGCATTATAGTTGGCAATAACAGTTGTTAATCTGGATTAATTTTCTTTAAATTGACAGTCTCTGCACATAAATGTTTTTTAAAAATAAAAATTTTTGAACTTAAAAACTGCTAGTAAGATCATATCTAAATTATATATACAGGATATATTATATAAAATATTCTTATATATAATTTATATAACTTCATCAATGGCCAATAAGTAATCCGAATTGACAGTATTTATAGTATTCTTTTTTTTTTTTACTTTCTATGCATCAAAGAATCCTGAAAAATAAAATATATCATGTCTTCCACAAAAATTTAAGTGTTTCAGTCAGCTGAAGTTTGTCATAATAATAATTAAAATAATAATAATAATAAAATAAATAGTAAAAATTAAGCTACTGTACAAAGGTTGGGATCACTAAGACTTTTTAAAATAAATTAAAATTTATTTTCAGCAAGGACACATTCATTTGATCAAAAGTGACAAAACATACATTTTATAATGCTTGCAAAAAAATAGAATTAAACAAAAAACTACTCAGGTTACAAAATATCCATTGCAAATAAATGCTGTTCTCTTAAACAGTTATTTTAAATGAAAAACAGTAATAATGTGATATATTAAGACTATACTTTTGATAAATAAAATTATAAATAAACAATAAAATTAGCCTTGGTAAACATAAGAAACTTCTTTCAAAAACATTACAAAAAATCTTAATGAACCCACACTTTTGAATGGTAGTGTATATGTAAATTATTTAATTATATAAAAACATCATCAAAATACTGTAAATTCAATGCAAATATCTAATAAAGACAGACAGACAGAGATTTTTTTTTTATCTTTCTCCACTTCTAAATACAAGTTACTATCAAAATCCAAAAGCAAGCCATCAAGATGTTTAGGGCCCAATAGAGTTCTAAAGACAAAGTCAAGGAAATCCTGCTGTCCATACGACCTGCCTCTGCTTAGACGGCTCGAACCCAAGAGAACACGACTAATACCGTAAGAACCCAGTGGCCCGTGTAAATGTCCCATGAGTGAATGAGTGAGCATGTACACCGCCTGGCTAATGCATTTGTAAAGCAAACTGCAGAAACCCTGAAGTGCGGCACTGCGGCTCTTACTCGCAGTAAGAACGCATTTCAAAAGCCTGATTGATGTTTAATGATTGAACGCCTTGCAGTCAGGCAGAAACGCGCTCAGAGGAAGGAGCTAGGACAAAGGACTTAACAAATCATCTTTGAAAGGTCCATCTATTCAAAGTGTGCTGAGAGCAGCAGAACCATGTACTACCCCAGCAAGGACTTTCAAACACTTATTGATGTTTTGGAGGCAATTTAAACTCAATTTCCAATTACTAACAGGTTGAACATTACTTTGTGATAAAAGAATAATGTATTGATCAACTCACTATATCTTGTGCGTGTGTCATGTTCATTAAACATATTCTCACTTTGTTGGTGTAAATCAATTTTTTAATTCAGCAATGAGGCCATTTGCATGCAAAAATGATTGACCAACACATGCTGCTAAGCAAAAAGACATCTAGCCATAGCTTGTGTGAAGTGTGAAGGTCTCTAGAAAGTCCCATTTGTAGTTGAAAACCGAGAGATTACAATGAAAGTGTGGCTGGTTAGTCTCCAGCCTTTCACAAGGAAAAAATAATTTCAAGGAGAAAAAAAGAAATAAAAAGAAAAGGGTTTTTATGATAGCACTGTCAGAAAAGATGATTACATGAGAAAAAGTGGCATGAATCTGGCGATAACCCTTCAAATTCTATTAAAGAAGCTCCGCTCAAAGAAGAACTCAAAATTGAGAGGGATGAAATGTGTGTGATGATGTCCGTGCGTGAAAATTTTCTGTTAAGAGAAAAAGACAAGAACCTGTCCACCTAATTTTCCTCTGTGGGTGTGTGTGCGTTTGTGTATGTGTTCATTTCGTACTGAAAGGAAAAGACATATCTCAAGACATGTCTAGTTCTCCTCATTGATCCATATTATTTATTTACACCTACATGTCTATTTCCTGAATGCTTGATGAGCAGTGAAAAGTGCAAAACACTCAAGGCCAAATACTTATCACACAATTAAAGCATCACAGTACTGTATATGATCGACTAACTACTGACCTGAACTGGTAATGTGCAATATTTTACAATTTTACAAATCCTAAGAAGTCTTGCATAGCCAGACCTCTGACTGAACATCCACAATGGTCCACAATTGAGCATATTTTGGCCAAGAAACATTGGTTTTGACAGAAACCACAAATCACATGACTGGCATAAAAAGCAAGGATGCTTGGTTAATCTGTTAGTAATATTTGTTTAATATTTTGATAGTCTCTGTAAGCAGCAGAAGGACCACCAAAAAATTAGGGGGGGGGGGGGGGGGGGGATTATGCTTATCAACTAGAATTTTTATATCATATTAAAATTCTAATTATCAGCTTATAAACTAGATATGCAATATTTTAATCATTCTAAAACTAAATTATAATATTTTGTGTAAAATAACATTAATTCATTCATCCAATTCATGCAATTTTAAGCAACATTATAAATGTACAAATGGGTATTAATTTTGAGATTTGCTCAACTTCACTTTTAATGTTATTAAATAGTGCTTTTACAGAATAATTTAGATGACACGTCATTTAAATGTAAAAAATAGAAGAAAATGCATGTGCACAATGAAATACGTAATCCATATCTAATAGATAGATAGACAGACAGACAGACAAAACATGGTGGAAAATATTGTCTTTTCTGTTCAACCAAAATTGCTAAATATGCTGATATTTTTACAGAGATAACTAAGAAAACTAAACAGAATTTACAGTTCTACTTCTGGATATCAAACTGAAGTCTATTAAACAAAACTACCTACAAAAGTAACCCCACATTGAGCTGAAGGACACAGCAATAAAAGAGCTTCCATATCTGACAGTCTGACTCTTGATAAACCCATAATATTGAGTAACACTCATAAACCAGCAATTTGTTACTCGAGTATGCTTCATTATTGGTCTGAGTCACGACTGCTGGTGATTTTGTGTGTATTATGCTGTATTGCAGTGGGTAGGGATTGAATTAGAATGGATTGTTTCTTTGGGCTGCTGGGATCCATATTTGTGTTTGTTTCAGCTACAGTTGGTCTGTTTAAAATCTATACGTGTTCTAAAATCTTTCAAAGAGCAAATGCGGAAATGAAACCACCATGAAGGAATCATGAGAAAACATTCCTGCACACAAAGCGCCCCAAGCCCCCCCCTCCTCCTTACATTGTTTAGATTTACCCATCGTTCCCAATGATGCTTTCCCAATTCTCTCTCTCTCACACACGCACACACCTTCCTTCCAGCCGTGAATTACAGCACATCTCACCCTCATCCCAAAAATGATTCATTTTTCTATTACAGAGATGACTGTGTGAAATGAGCTATGTAATCAATACCATACGTTTGTAAACAGCTCCAGTCCTCCAGGGAACCTCTTTTTTTACTTCATGCTCAAATAATCTGTGCCTTGTCAAAAGCAATGGAGGGGCCCCTCGTCTTACAATGTGTTTACAGGGGCAATTTAGCCGCCTGCAAATAAAATGACCTTACTCTAGTATGTGTGTACACAGGTATTCCTTTTGGATTGGCATAGATGATGTAAAGTTTATCAATAAAGGCGTTCATGCACATTTCTCTGTGCATGTGCAGCACTTTGTTGCCCTTACGTAATCATTTTTGTGTGTGTTAGTGTGTTAATATCTTGTTTGGTGTGAATAAGATAGATAAATGGAATAAGGTCACGACCAAGTCACAACCTCTCATTACATCTGCCCAGTTCAGGCAGAAAAGATGGCATTCAAACTCATGATAGTGTGTTTTAAAAGAACAGTTCACTTCAAATGAAAAGTCCATCATCATTTACTCTCCCTCATGTCAAACGAACACAAAAGGAGATGTTTTGATGAATGTTCACACTGCCCTCTTCTGTAAGTAAATTATGACACACTAATTTTTAGACAAACTATTTTATGGGTTATGGGTTCATAAAGCTTTAAAGTTACAATGGCTACAAATTTAAACGTAAACTAACACTTTATTTCTTATTTTAATTCATTAACTGTCATTCTTATTTATGAACCGGGATTCTCATAAACATGGAAAGCATGGACGTATAAGAGAATTTTAAATGTGTGGAAAAGTCATGGAAATTAATACATCTTTATAGGAATTTTTATAATTAATATACATTTTTGTAGTTATGTCAAAATGTTTTAGTATATAAAACATGTGTTAGTATATAAATTCCTGAAGAATGTCTATTTGTGAGTGAGCAAATAAATAAATAAAGCAACAGCAACTTGAAAACTCCTTTAAATTTAATGGTAACAAAAAGTGTAAACACTGAAAAATACTCGAAATTATACTTGTGTAAAATAGTTATTAGAACTTCTGGAATTATGGGATTTAATTCATTTAGTATTTATCTTTCTTTCTTTTTTTTCCATTATTTGAATACACTGCCACTGCTAGTTTCTGTAAATAAAAAAGTTTGAAACTGAGTAACTTTGTCAATATAACAGAAGTGCCAGAAATAACTGTAAGTTATAAGTCTCAAAATAATGTCTTTGAGAATATATCATGCAATATTTTTAATGAAGTGTTAAATAAAGGAAACATACTAAAAAAAAAAACACATCGCTCTCAGTGCCAGGATGAGAATCAGTGCCAAGCTAAATTTACATTAAATGACTTCCTGTGATGCAACATTATTTAAAGAGTGGAGGTCTATCCTGAAAGGAAAATTAATCTAAAGCAGCAAAAAAGTGATTTTTTGGCATAGTCGACTCAAATCTGTTAAGTCTTTTGTAAACTGAACAGCAAAAAAACTATTGCAGACAAATGCAGTCATTCCAAGAATTTTTTTAATCATTCAGAGAGCTTCTCTCTTTCCACAATGGCAGTTGCTCTCTTATGTCTCTTGATATTTAAGTCATCAATATATCAACCAATGTAGATGGACTGGATATTGACATCACTGAACAAAGAGATCAGATTTCATCACTAGTCCTAAAGATTCGGAAATCGGATTTATGTGCAGTGTGAACAAAGCGTAAGTGCTTAGCTGTTTACAACACAGACAGACTCATGCAGTTCTGTGTTTGGGAATTTACTCACATATATCTGAGTTTGCAGTCTTTCATCGTCGGCGGTGATTCTTTCTCTCAGTATGGCTTTCTGGATGCTCTGCTCTTTCTCTAATGCGAGGATCCTGCTCACCTCGTCCTTTACCTGGGCTTGAGCTTCTGCCTGTGCCTGAACATGCGCCTGGGACTTTTCTTTTTCCAGCCTAAATGTAAAGCAGCACAGAATACAGAAAACTTCAGATCTTTGGTCAACATTACCGCTATTCAAACGGCTTCTATTTAAAATGAAACCATTTGTTTTATAACATTTGAAACATATTAGGAATATCAAAATTTCCAGTACTTCAAATATGATTTTATTTCATTATTTTATTAAGCTAAGTTAATTTAAGTTACTTAATTAACTAATCTTCCAGAAACCAAATAGATGGCTGCTTTCGAATGAAGGTTGAATGGTCAAAATGTCCAAAATTGTGTATTAATTCAGACACAGATAATTATATCATAACTGGCATCACAAAACTAGCAAACAACAGAAAAAGTTAAAATATCGGATCATTAAGCTTTTAGTGTAAATGCAGCCTAATAGACCTGCCACTGTCTATTTTGTTGCTAACAATAAATTATACAACAATATTGACAACAAAAAAGAAAAAGCACTCAATGTTCTTGGCTGGATCATTTTAAGAGCTTTAATAAGCCTTCTACAATCAAAAATGAACATTAGCCCTGAAAAAAAAAGAAAAACCATACAGTTAATTTTAATTACAGGCCTGCATCTCAGTCAAACTCAGACAGCACTGAATCACTATTAACGCATTATGTCTAATAATCATGCACTGAAGACTATGCCAATAATGTGATTAAGAATAATTTGAAGTCTACATGTCATTGTTCCACTTTAATTAGTTAATATTCATATTAATATTTAACTTTTTAAATAAATGACTGAGTTCAATAGCTCATTGGTATGATTAATTTTCCTAGTTGAAACTTTTTAAGTGAAAAACATAACCAAGTTTTTTAAAAATCTCAAAATAAGATTAAGAAAGTTTATAATGTTTTTTGTGTGAGGCCCCATATATCAAATGCTTTGAATCACAGTTTGGGAAGAATATGGTTATAGTACCAGCCTCAAAAGAGGGAAAAAGCGCTCATATATCAAATGAGATTTTGAATATGTTGCCTCATTTGAAGTTGTGTAATAGGTATGTGGCGGTAATAATTCTTTGATGTTTTTGAGATAATCCTGCGGAGCTATTTGGAATTTTGAGCTGGAATGTTGAGAGACTTTATGAGCGGTCACCCGGTTCTCACAGTTGCCTAGCAACCTCAGCTGCACCATCAAGCAGGAGGTTTGATTTGTAAAGTAAACTCAGGCAAGATACAGACTGTAATCTCGATGCTGTGTTTTCAATCAAACAGCAGCCATCTAAAAAAAAGAAACCAAGAAGCCGAAAAGGGCAATAAGGGAGGGTATAATTATAACACTGCTGAAACAAACACAAAGTGTGTGAGATTTCCGAAGACGCGCTCAAAGTTCCATAAAAAGTTTGCGCAATACAAACACACAAAAATATATAATACAAAAAATAAATAAAATACAAAAATACTGAGGGAACGCAATGGAAACTCAACACCAACAATAAACCTTAACCTTCAGAAAATGTTGATGGTCAACCTCAAGAGATAAAATAAAATATTATATATTTTAATCATGTTGTATGGGTTGTGTAATTTTTCAAAATGTCTAAACAGAGTTTAAAAAAAATCTAATGAAATATTTTGCGTTTTTCACAATTACCAAATCTATTAAATCAATAAATAAAACAAAAGAGGGTTTGCCAAGAAACAAGATTGGGCGTTATCGTGGCAGCGGGTAGTAGAGATGGGTGATAGATCATTAAGGATTAGTTTGATAATAATAAACTTGGATTTCTCACATATTTTTTTAACATGCGACACTTTTACCTTAATTATTCATAAGTTTGATGAATGCAGCCAAAATAATAATAATATAATGAGAATAAGATGAAAAAATATGAGATTATAATTCTTTTCTCCTCTTTCTGATTTATTTCTTTTTCTTTCTGAATTCTGATTTTCTCTTTATCTTTTCTGCCACATTGTAAAAAAACGGTCTTGATACCCCAAAGAGTACTGTCTTCATTCAATATGACAGAAAGCTACAGCAAACTCTGATTTATGATTAATATGTGTTAGTTTAGCATGCGTAATTTTACTTGCAACCAAACAAGAATAAGTATAAAGACAGAAAGAAAAATGAGTATTTGGTGTTGTCCTGTTGTGTTCCTGTGTTTGTGAACACACACATCATTGAGCATTTTGTTCTCCTGAGAAAAGTGTGAGCGACTCCAGCCATGTCCAGTTTCAGTCTACTGAACTGGACACATATCAGCACAACACATCCATCATTACTTCCCTCTCTGGTATTGTGTGTGTTTACGCCATCTTCCAGGACTAAAAATAGGCCAAAAGCATCAAGTGAGCACAATAGTGTCGCTTGCAGGGCAAAAAACACGGGCCACTCAAATCCAATATGTTCATATAAAAAAAAAAAAAAAAAAAAAAGAATATGCTGCAATTACAATACCTATGTGCACCGTACAACACCACACTTTCAAAATAACACTGCAATTTCCTTCCTAATTGATTAAAGGGATAGTTCATCCAAAAATATAAATTTGCTGAAAATGTACTCCATCTCAGGCCATCCAATGTAGATGAGTTTGTTTCTTCATCAGTGCAGATTTGGAGAAATACAGTGGGTCCTCTTCAGGAATGGGTGCAGTCAGAATGAGAATCCAAAAAGCTGTATAAAACACCACAACAATCCACAAGTAATCCACACAATGCCAGTCCAAAATGATGCATTATGAAGCAAAACGCTGCATGTTTGTAATAAACAAATCCATTATTAAGACATTTTTGTCTTCAAACCACTGCTTCCTCTATTCATAACATTGCTTTCTCCAATGAAAAAGCCATCTCATTTCAATCAGGAGAGAAATATGCACAAATCAAGCACTGTTTACATGTGGAAACAGTCCAAAAGAGTTCAAAACAAATATGCTGGTGGATTTTAAAGAAAATTTGGTGCAGTCATTGTGGATTATACACTCATATTTTAGCAACAGTTTTAAGTTAAAATACCTTAATGAAGGATTTGTTTCTTGCAAGTGTGCAGATTTTTGCTTCAAGACATTAAATGATGGACAGCAATCGTGTTGTGGATTATTGTAATGTTTGTATCTGCTGTTTGGACTCTCATTCTGACGGCACCCATTCACTGCATAGGACCCATTGGTGAGCAAGTGATATAAGGCTAAATTTCTCCAAATCTATTCTGATAAAGAAACAAACTCATCTACATCTTGGATGACCTGAGAACGAGAACATTTTCAGCAAATTTTCATTTTTCGGGTGAGCCATTCCTTTAATGCAGGTAGGTGAGGACCTCTAAAGCGAAGAAGACGTACAATTTCTTTAGCAATAACCTGATCATTATTTCATGACAGGAAGAGAATAACACTGACAAGACTTGTTAGTCAGAGCTGAAATAAATGGGTTGTACCACTCTATGATTGGTAAGACTTGGAAGAAAAACATTTCCACACTCAAATACTGAGCAGCTTCCAATGAAATGGACCATTCAGAAGAGAGCATGGCCTTAAAATCAAATAACTGCAAAGCAAAAAGTTTCTAAATAATTCAAGCTATATTTCAGGGACCTATCTCACTCTCTCCATCACAATAAATAAACTATGCTTTGATAATGTCAGCCGGACAGTACCTGAACTATTTGGCTATCCTTCAGAGTCCCATGGCTATTTAACGTTACACTGTATCGATGCCGTCTCGAGTCTCATCTTAGAAAAGGTCTGAATATCAACAGCTGTACAGAGACTTGCCTTGGTACGTAAGGGACCAGTATAATTTAAAAATTTTTTTAAGCCGCACACCTCTGTACACCTGCAGGATCTGATCTCACTTCCCCTCCGCTATCCCACCATCTGTGGGCTCTCTCCTGCAATTTAATTCACCGCTTATTCCAGACAAAACGAATTCTGACACGCCTGTACAAAAGTTATAGAATGTTTCCCTCTGCAATAGCATTTAAAGGAGCCATGCATTATTAATGAGGCAAAATAATGTGCAAGAATGCAGGGTTTGAATATTTCATGAGCCTCCTGCCCCCTCCCTGGCTGCTGGTCGAGTGGCAGTTCCTTTTCGGTTCTCACTTGGGGGGGGGGGATCATGGGTTCCCCTAGGAAAAGACTAAGAGACTGATGCTGTAATTGTCAAATAATGAATAAACGCAAAGCTGCGCGCCTGTAGCTTTGATTACATAATTTGTCTTGGCCAGTAGTGGAGCTTCTGCTGCGGATTCTGATGGATTCAGTGCAGGAACTTTTTGTAAAATTACAATTTTTGTTAGATTACTCTCAACAGATATGAAAAGCTCCTCCTCATTCTGAAGTTGGAGGAGAAAAGCAAGGAATAAATAAAGCAGAGGGTGATTAAGTCACACAGTGACATGGATGAAATGAAAACAAACACACAAGTACCCAGCATGCCTCTGGGGAGAGGGAACATACGCCTGTAATTCAGCTGTGAAATGATAGTGTGCAAGAGCTGCAGGCTGGATTGTGACAATGAGTGAATTTAACATGTGGGCCTGTATCCTCATGCATGCACTAATGCATATATTAATACGCATATATTAAAGGGATAGTTCCGCCAAAAAGGAAAATTCTATCATCAGGCGCTCAAATTCACGCTAGGACTTTCTTTCTTCTGTGAAACACGAAAAGGCAATTTTTGAAGGATATCTTGGCCAGTCTTTTCAATATAATGTGAGGGAATGAGGGCTATCAGGCTCCATAATAACTAAAAAGCACCATAAAAGTGGTCGATATGTGCTATATTTCAGGTTGTCAAGTCATTACAATAGCTTTACATGAGGAACAGTCACTAATAAAATGTTCACTTATAATCTTGACATTTGCATCAGTTCACAAATCGAACTGATCGGGTTCTAAAGTTCACCTTTCAAGTTACAAAAAAAAGACTACTTTTGAGATGGTGCTTATGGTGCTTTTGTGTCCTTTATGAAGCTCGACAATTTCTGCCTTCCTTCGCGTTCATTATAAATAAAAATAGAAGCCAGAACATTCTTAAAAAATTCAGGTCTGAAAACATGAGATAAAAGAGTAACTTAAAGGTCCCATCATTGTACACACATTTTCTGGCGTTTATATTGAGGTGTTGAGTTCCTCTTAAAGAATATATATATTATAAATATGCTTTCGGGGGGGGGGGGGGTGGGGGGGGGGGATGGGATAGTTTTTATCCCTTTAAAGGGGATAGTTTAACCAAAAAAGTGAAAATTCTGTCATGTAATTACTCACCTCATGTCGTTTTCAAAACCCATAAGACACCTGCGTAATATTCGGAACACAAATTAAGATATTTTTGATGGAATATGAGAGCTGTCTGACCCTCCCATAGACAACAACGCAACTTAAATGTTCGCAAGTCCAGAAATATAGCAAGGAGATCTGTAAAATAATCAATGTGACATCAGTGGTTCAACCGCAATTATACGAAGATACGAGAATACTTTTTGTGTGCAAAAAAATTTTTTTCAAATGGCCTATACGAGAATATATTTTACGTACAAAATTAAGAAAACGAAAGAAACTGTGCAACAAGTAGCCTAGTATGCAGTTTCGGTTAATTTTTGTTCTGCGCGAAAGGAAACCAAGACGGCAGAAAGCGGCATCTTATTTTTCTTTAGGCTTATTTTACAAACGCACAAATATTTGTTTTTGTTGTGAATGTACACAAATAAAAGCAAACTTTTTACAATTCTGATGATCTTTATGACTAAAAGGAGTAGTTGCTTCCACTGTTAGAAGAAAAAAAAACTCAAGTGATTGCGCTGGTGCCGCATGCGCACACACAGTTAAGCATTATTTGCCATCTTGAAAATGCAGCCTGTTCATTATCATAATAAAAATACAGTCAGTCAAACATATGGAAAAAAAAAAAAACACACACTGCTCAGTTTAAATATTTAGTCAAATCTGTGCCGTTAAGCGTTATCACAGTACCGCCGTGAATGATGTTATGCAAAACATTTTGTTTCACCTGGATATTGGAGCGCGAGTGAAGTAGGCTACATAATAAATAATATTTTGGCAATCAAATACATCGCGAATATGGAAACATTTGATTTTGTGTCAAAAGAGAGACCCAATGTTGGTTTCAGTTTAGTTTTAGCCTAAAATAATTCGTTTTGGCTTGTCGTTTATATAGCTAAAGCTTCTTATATTTTTAATTCTTGTTATTTTCAAAATACTGTTAATTGAAAGGATTTTTTTGTGGAGTGAGGGGAACTAAAATAGACTAGCTATGTTTACCATTTCGCGTCGGCATTAGGTCTTCTGCAAAGAAATAATAAATGCGCCGTATACTCGAACTTTTTTTTGGGGTTTTATTGTTTTTTTGCTCCATTTTGTATATATGCATAGGATATTTAACCAGTAAGAAACCTTTTTAAATATTTGATAAATTCTGAAAAAAACTGATAAATGACTTTTAAACCATTTCACGGATTGATTAATCGGTTCAACTTTTACAGTTCGGTTTTTAAGGTTAACTTGTTAAAATGAACATTTAATCTTAATTTGTGTTTGAAGATGAATGTGTGTGTGCTGTTAGCGGGTTTGTTTGAAACGACATGAGGGTCGTAATTAATGGCCTAATTTTCATTTTTGGTGTGACACTAACCTTTACATATGCATTTAGGGCTGTATATATACAATACATAATTCCAACAGCTGATTTCAGTGGAATAAACTAATAAATAAATCGATAAGTAAATAAACCAATTACTAAACATCCAACAACTACAAAAATAAAATAAAAAAGTTTACCTCTCTGGTTAATAAACTAAATATTCGCTTAAATAGTACAAGGAATAATACTGTAGTAATAAGTAAATAGTTAAAGAAATAAAAACTAAATAACATCCTAAATAAATAATAATAGCGAAATATATAAAGATCTCAAAAAATAATTTATATTGCAAAATATACAGTGGGTACGGAAAGTATTCAGTCTCCCTTAAATTTTTCACTCTTTGTTTTGCAGCCATTTGCTGAAATCATTTAAGTTCATTTTTTTCCTCATTAATATACACACAGCACCCCATATTGACAGGAAAAACACAGAATTGTTGACATTTTTGACGATTTATTAAAAAAGAAAAACTGAAATAATCACATGGTCCTAAGTATTCAGACACTTTGCTCAGAATTTAGTAGAAGCACCCTTTTGATCTAATACAGCTGTAGCATTTGGGGGGGGGGGGGAAACAAAAAAAATAAAAGGGGAATGCAACAAGTTTCACACCTGGATTTGGGGATCCTCTGCCAATTCCTCCTTGCAGATCCTCTCCAGTTCTGTCAGTTTGGATTGTAAACGTTGGTGGACAGCCATTTTTTTAGGTCTCTCCAGAGATGCTCATTTGGGTTAAGTCAGGGCTCTGGCTGGGCCATTCAAAAACAGCCACAGAGTTGTTGTGAAGCCACACCTATTTTAGCTGTGTGCTTAGGGTCATAGTCTTGTTGGAAGGTAAACCTTCGGCAAAGTCTGAGGTCCTGAGCACTCTGGAGAAAGTACTTGGTACTAGATATCCCTGTACTTGGCCGCATTCATCTTTCCCTCGATTGCAACTAGTCGTCCTGTCCCTGCAGCTGAAAAAAACCCCCACAGCATGATGCTGCCACCAACATACTTCACTGTTGGGGTTGTATTGGACAGGTGATGAGCAGTGCAATGGTTTTCTCCACACATACTGCTTAGAACTTTTTGGCCTTATTTCTATCTTGGTCTCATCAGACCAGAATCTTATTTCTCACCATCTTGGAGTCCTCCATGCGGGCTTTAATGTGTCTTGCACTGAGGAGAGGCTTCCCGTCGGGCCACTCTGCCATAAAGACCCGACTGGTGGAGGGCTGCAGAGATGGTTGACTTTCTACAACTTTCTCACATCTCCCGACTGCATCTCTGGAGCTAAGCCACAGTGATCTTTGGGTTCTTCTAAACCTCTCTCACCAAGGCTCTTCTCCCACGATAGCTCAGTTTGGCAAGACGGCCAGCTCTAGGAAGGGTTCTAGTCGTCCCAAACGTCTTCCATTTAAGGATTATGGAGGGCACTGTGCTCTTAGGAACCTCAAGTGCAGCAGAATTTTTTTGTAACCTTGGCCAGACCTGTGTCTTGCCACAATTCTGTCTCTGAGATCTTCAGGCAGTTCCTTTGACCTCATAATTCTCATTTGCTCTGACATGCACTGTGAGCTGTAAGGTCTATATAGACAGGTGTGTGGCTTTCCTAATCAAGTCAAATCAGTATAAGCAAACACAGCTGGACTAAAATGAAGGTGTAGAACCATCACAAGGATGATCAGAAGAAATGGACAGCACCTGAGTTTATATGAGTGTCACAGCAAAGGGTCTTTAATACTTAGGACCATGTGATATTTCCGTTTTTTTTAATAAATCTGCAAAAATGTCAACAATTCTGTGTTTTTCTGTCAATATGGGGTGCTGGCACCTTGGTGTAACAGGGAGGAGGAAAAATAAAAAACTTAACTGGGATAAGATTTTAGCAAATGGCTGCAATAGGTTTAAGAGTGAAAATTTAAGGGGTCGACTAGCGTCCGTTAACCACGTATACAGTCCAAAATGATGGCGAAATCATTTAAACACGATATGGTTAAATAAATAAATCATTAAAACAAATAAATGGCTAAATAAATAAAATCCAACACTAATTCATGCTGGCTAAAAATAGATAAATAGCTGTGTAAATAAATGTCTAAATAAACAAATAATTTGATATGTGTCTAAAATAAATGGCTAAATAAATCAATCAATAAAATATATAACTGGCTAAATAACTAAAATAATTAAATGGCTACATAAATCAATCAATAAAATAGATAAATGGTTACGTGACTATATAAAAAATAAATACATACATACATACATAAAGCAAGCAAGCAAGAAGTAATGAGCAGAGGCTGTTGTTTGAGGGGAGGTCAGGGGTGGTGAGAATGGGTTCATGCCCTAAGATGCCCCCTTCTCTCTGTCTGTGTCCCCGAGGACTGTGTGTAATCCTCAGCGAGTCTCTGTGTGGATAAGAACTGAGGTCTTTCTGCTGATGCAGCATTGTGCAGGCCAGCCAAGCCCAGTCTGTGCTTTTGATCTGCAGAACGGTTCTGCTCCAGTGCCTGCCGCAAATCTCTCATTAGAAAGGCCCGCAAAAGAGCTCATACACACAGACCTTCTGCAGTTTATCCACACACACATAAACAAGCAATTTTGGGCGAATAGCTCATAGTGAACTCATCTAGGTTTTATATAGATCTGTTCATTTTTAGTTTAGAAAGGTGGATACAGAAAAAAGAACCTCTCGGAGAAGTTTAATCTACATTCAGCCCATATAATGCACTGCTGCTACAGCTATACACACACACACACAAAGACAGACACATTTGGCTGTTGAGTCACGACATGCACTGTTTTTCTAAGCATCCTGCACCCTGAGTGCAGCATTTTTTAAAGACATTAAAACTTAAGAAATAGTTTTACTTTTAAAAACACAACTCGAGTCGAGACCCTGCGTTCTTTTTCACTCCACTGCTTCATCTACAGCAGCAGTCGTTCAGGCAACCCGCCCACTAAACAATTTTGAAAATATGTAGTTTTCTGATCCTTACCCTCTTATGTTTAGCATATATTCACACTCTCAAACAAAAACAAATGGTCCCACACGACAAAATACATTTTGCACCATGAAGCACACTTATAACAATACACAACAGATACTGTCTAATGCGCTCTTCCATCATTTATATTTTCAGAAATAAGTTTAAGCAGATGGATACTGAGGGGTGTAAGCATGTGTATAAGGTTCATCAGAAATAGTAACATCTGTGGTCAGCACTGTGGTAGTGCAAGATTAATGGTGGGCATTACTGACCCTACCCTATCCAAAAACAAACGGACACACACTAGTGAAGGAGCTATAAAGAATTAAAGCAGAAAGACATGTGAAAAAAGTGAAGAGGAATGTGTACTTTACATATAATCACACTTTATACGTGTCTTCAATGAACCGCCCACTGCCCTGAAGCCAGCTAGATTAAAGGTCACTGCTAAATTAAGTTGGCAGGGTCTGACAAATCTACCAGCAGGTTCAGCTCAGGAATTCTGTTCCTCTAAATGGCATTTTGAGCATCACATGCGTTTAGCTCTGAGAGTATAATTGTGGAAATACAACCCACCTGTCATGTAAAAAATAAAAAAAATAAAAAAAACAGTACTGAGAACCAAGAACTTCAAATTAAATTAAATTACATTAAAAATGTAAATAAAGAATAATACATAAAGTAAAACAATAAACAATTAAATCAAATAATAAACAAAAAAATCAAATAAATTAAAACAAAACAAAAAAAATACAACAAAGCAAAACACAACACAAAACAAAGCATAACAAAGGACAAAACAGCAAAAAAAAGCAAAGCAAAACAAAACAACAACAACAAAAAAAGCAAAGAGAAACAAAGCAAAAAATGAAATAAAAACAAAAACAAATGTAGAGTACAGCAGATCAGGTTTTTAATAACTGTTCACCTGAACTGTTCACCTGATTGAATTGGGAAAGAGAAAAATGAAACAATGAAGAAAGCATAACAACAATGGTCCACCTGAAGGTAAGGTTGGAGAATGCCGCTATAAGGTCTTCAAACCCAAAGCCAGAGGCTAATTTCATTCAATTCAATCCTGCGATCTCATAAGGGGACTTTTAAAACACAACACATTCTAGAGGAGACAGAAAAATGAATGAAAGAAGAAATGGGAGTTGGAGAAAGCTAAATGGAAGACAACATTAAGGACAATATTGATTCTGTCTTTCCAAGCATGACATCATGGTCAATAAAACCCCTACTTTCCCTTAATGGCGTTGCCGGGGCGATGGGATGGAGCACTTTGCCTCAGTTGCCTCAACAACAATGCTGTAAAACAACACACCCTGCCCTTAAATTTACTTTTATGGCCGACAGAAAATAAACTTCCTGTCAATAGCAATTTCTGCAGGTCAGAGTGTTGGCCTTGTTGAGAATAACAGTATAAGAGGTACTCGGGATGACAAGGACGCGAGACTCAACGCTGGCACATCCATCACAAGCTTTAGATTAATAAAATGGAGTGAGTACTTGAGGAACTTGCACTTTATATGAGTAAGGTGTGGTGGTTCAACTAAAAGGTTTGGAAAATGATGACCGTACATGATGCAGAGATATTAAAGGCCAAATGAACGTCACAGCCACCTACTTGCAGACAGAGAACAGGACAAAAATGGAAAGACTAAGCCCTCACCGGTGAAAGCTAATAGATCATCACATATGAAGAAATTAACTCCACCCTGACACCCGCTACCTCACTTTCATGCATGATTAATTGCTTTCACAAAAAATAGGGAAAAAGTGAGCGTGATGTGCTCAGGAAAGGAGGCAAGTGGATCCAGACAAAGCACTGACAGGTTTGTGTCCCAGTTTGACTGTTGATGAGACAAAAATCTCATTAAGGCACACAGCTTCTCTGCATCTTGTACTGAATTAAACAAGAGTTCATACCTCAACTCATAAACTTGACCTAAGCTGTGGCAAAAGTTTCCTCATAAAAAGGCCTCATGTTAAGCCATAGGAGGTAACATGCTGTGATATAATGTAGATATTCAGTTACTGATTTTTTTTTACATTTATTTTCAGAAACACTTGTGTTTAAATAAAGTATTAAAAATCTTTTGTCGAGACTTTCATGGCACCGTCTAAAAGGAAGAACACAAGATTTTACGCGAATAAAAAGATCAGTTTTAATTACAGCCCGACCGATATGGGTTTTTTGGGGCCGATATCGATACCGATATTAGGGAGTAAAAAAGGCAGATACATCGGCCGATATTTTTTGTGTGTAGGCTATATTATAGTACAGTACCAGTCAAAAGTTTGGACACTTTTCCATTCGTGTGTCCAAACATTTGACTGGTACTATATATATATATAGAATACAGTATATACATAAACAGAATATATATACATAAACAATTTTTTTGCAATGATCACTCAAATGTGGTGATCAAACACTTATAATGGTGACAGAGATATGTAAGGGCATTTAACAATTTAACAATAAACTTGCGATGAGTGCGATGCACAAAGTAACGGGGTGTAAGTTGTAACACACGTGGTTTGAATATTTATTTTACCATAGTAACATTTAAATTCTGGCTTAAGTAAATTTTTTATCTCAGTTTTTATTATTCATTTAAAATTAGACAAATCTGCAATTATTTTAATCTCCAATCTGTTATTTATCAGTTCAGATAGTTTTTTAATGCCTTGATTACTAGCAACAAAAAGACACTAACCAGTTTAACTTCACGTTTGCTACGAGAGGGGCACGTTGTAACACTGCATTGCAATGTGCTATTCTATGACATTAGCGATGTAATTAACACTATTTACTTTAATTCATTTTAATGAGAAACAACGAGGAACAGGTGAATAAAGACTGACAGTCAATTTTTTAATGTTTAGAAATTATTATTTCAAGATGTGTAAAGCATTTTTGCTCGTTTATGGGGGCCGTCCCAGCATGGTTGCAATGTGTTCATTGTCAAATTCCAAAATCAGATTCGATGTAATTCTTTAAAAACGCCATTATTTTATGGAACAACCCCAATAAAAAAATTGGTTATATATATATATTCTATATATATATATATATCTATATTATATATTAATCTATATTATTTATTACAAAATATTTTAGCTTGGTCTTGTATATTTTTTTCATTGATCAGATAAGATTTTAAGCTGTCATATGGTCAAGTTACAACGTGCCCCTCAGATGTTACAATGTGTTCCACCTATGGGGCATGTTGTCACATTTCACTTCCATTTTTTGAGGGCAAATAAAGAAAAATGTATACACTGTAATTATGAAACAAAGCGACATATTTGTACTAAACAAGTGTAAAATTACCGTGGATAAAAAAAAAAATATATATTCTGAACCCCATGTGGATTTACACAAACTGAGAAAGTCAAAAAATGTTACTTTGTGCCCCGCTCTCCCCTAACTCTGTAAATAAATACAATATAAATTCACGTCTCGCGCACTTTAATGCCCTTTGAATGTAACGTGTACGTTCCCTTGGAACTAGAATCATGGCAGGATTTCATGTGAAGTCCACTTCGCAGGGAACTTACGGTCGAATAAGACCATGCTTGAATGCTGCTGCCTGAACAAGAGACCTCCTTACTGAAGTGAAAGTGTTGACTGGTGTCACTATCTCGCGAACGCGCCGGCGGATCTCCACCAAATCGGGGGATCCCTTCAGCTCGAGGAACCCTCTCAAACGCCACCCTCCGCGCGTCGGTAGCCCCCGGGATCGCTTGATCGGTCGGCGCCGGACAACGAATTTAACTGCCCGTAACTCCCGAACCCCAGGGGCTATTGACGCGGCGGTGGTCTCATTCGAAAGAGGGCCTCGAGACGTACACTCGATTCACGTTTGAGAGGGTTCCTCGAGCTGAAGGGATCCCCCGAATTTGGTGCGAATTCGCCGTGCCGTTACGGAGATACGTGATGTTCAAAGTTTCAATGGTTTTCAAGCATTTTATCTGCATTATATGTTCTGTAAACAAAAATGTTCATATCGGCGGCTGGCAGGTCAATCGGCACGAATAATATCGCGCAAACCCGACGATATCGGTCGGGCTCTAGTTTAAGCTTTAAAGTCATATGATGTTGCTAAAAGAACATATGTGGTGTAAGGCAATGTGTTTATGAAGTTCAAGGTTAAAAAAAAAACACATTAATTTCTACATACTGTACATTATTGTTACTCCTCTATGCCCCGCCTTTCTGAAAAACGTCGATATTTACAAAGCTCATGTGTTGTGATTGGGACACCTGAAATCCGAAATACTCAAGCGTGTGACGGAAATGTTACGCCCTTTACCATTATTGTGATGCCCTGTCCGGCCGGAGACAAAAACATTAAAAGCCTTTATAAATGAGGCATTTGTTGCATCCGGTGGGGAAATAATTACGGATTATAATGACTTATTACTGTCTTTTTACGCGTTGCGTATCACACCACATAAACATAAAACCATGTCTGCACTTGTGATCAGAAAAATGACAAACTACAAACGCTACTCTACACTGCTCAAAACTCGCATTTGAATCGTCAGTGGCAAATTCTTTAAATATAAAAACGTACTTACAGTCTGTGAGTCAGAACAGCCGGCATTGTAGTCTACTCTACCAGGATCAGGAAACAGTCCTCCATAAAATGCGCTGGACACATCGCAATATTTGGGTTGAACTGTTCTGGAAAAATTTTGTAAATACAACTTAACCACTGATTTCTGTGTGTCCTCTTTGGAAAGGTCCAAACAAATAAAGTTTCGCCTTTCACAACAAAACACAGGTCACACACAAGAGGGCTAGAGTGAGCGGAGGCTGAGAGGCTAGAGTGAGCTGGAGGGACGGATTGAGTGAGTGGGCGGCAGGTGGGCTTGTGGGCAACCACATGTGAACGATACGGGCTGGACTCCCATCTCATCCACAGTGAAAAGCCGATCGGCGATCCACAGGTGAAGTTGATGTATTTCCTCAGGACCAGCACAGATCAGCTCCGGCATTAGAGCGGATAGCGTCTTTTTGGAAGGCCAAAACAAAGTAGTTCGCTGTCACACGAAACACACAGCGCCTCTCACGACATGGCAGTGGCGTCGGGGGCAACAAACAATACTACAGCAGAGAAAAAAGGATTTGCTTTCTTTCTTTGTGTAAACATTTGGGTGGCGTTATGCAAATCTTCCCACATCGTGACGTAGACATGTGGGGGCATGTTAGAACAAGCCATTTTAGGTAGGTGGGGCTGACTCTTAACTTTTATAAAGAAAATCTCTTTGAATTTGAGACTTTAGTCTTTGCAACTATACAGATCTTCTGTATTGCCCACCAAGAAGCTTGTAACACTTCACTAGAAAGGAAACATTTAAATGCTCATATGACCCCTTTAACATTAGGTATATGTATATACTAATATTTAGGCGATGTTAATTTATGAACTATAAGTTTTAAAATGTTTTAAGTTATTGATTTTATGTTCCTATTCAGAAGCACCTGTCCACAAAATGTTAAAATAAATAACATAATATATCTGTCCTCTGAGCAAAGCATCTGCTTCACGCACCATTCTACGCTCCCCAAAAATTACGCTCGCTCTCTGGTGAACAAGATGTACATCCTGAACGATTTTACCACTGCTCACAACCTGGATTTTCTGTTTATCACCAAGACCTGGGTGAAGGTAGGGGACCTCAGTCCATATTCTGAACTTGTTCCAGCCAACTATCACTTTTACAATGCTCCTCGATCATCAGGCAGAGGTGGCGGGCTAGCCATCATTGCTAAAGATTCTTTCAGACCTCGATGCCGACTGTTAACTTCCGCCACCTTCACGAGTTTTGAAGCTCAGATTTTACTTCTGAACTGGTCTGAACCTGTGGTCTTAGCTCTGACCTATCGGCCACCACATCTAATCAAAGACTTCATAGTAGAGTTTAAATAGTTTGTAGGGGATTTGATCACCAAACACGATCACATCCTTATTTTAGGTGACTTTAACGTCCATGTATATTGCCCCTCTTAGCAGCTAACTCCTGGGTTTTTAAACATCATTGACTCTTTTAAACCTGCTGCAGTGGGTTAATCATCATACACATACTCATGGACACATTTTGGATCTAATTTGGTCACATGGTCTATCTGTAACTGATGTTGAAGTCGTCGATTCTGTTATCTCTAATCATTTTTCTGTTTTATTTAAATTGTCCCTCCCACTTCCTCCTCTTACACCTGCCTCGGATGGTACACAAGCCCGTGAATATTTGCCTAATTTTTGTGAGGATTTTGTCAAGCTCTATAATGAGGTCAACCCTCTTTTATCATTAGAGTCTCTATTATCTGATCTTGATGATGAAAATCATTTTATCGTTTTAAATACTGCATGGACAGATATTTTAAACCTTACAGCTCCTTTAAAGCTCTTTAAGCCAAAATCTACATCTAAATCGGAGCCATGGATTGATCATAGTATTCGTTGCTTGCTGGAAAGCAGAAAGGAAGTGGAATAAGAACAAATTACAGAGTTCTTATGAGATCTTAAAAAATTGCCTATCGTCATATCAGTATGCTGTTAAGAAAGCCAAGGCTTCCTATTTTCTAAACTAATTGAGAAACATCACCACACCCCAAAAGCTCTTTTTTCTGTTATCAATTCCGTTCTAAACCCCCCTGTAAATTCTCTTCACTACCCGTCTTTGGCAATTTGTGAGGATTTCTCTAGTTATTTTGGAAATAAAGCTTCAAGTTTGAGGGCCCAGTTTCTGGTCTCCGATCAGGAAATACCAAAAGAGATTAAACTTCACCTGTCCTGTGGGCTTCTTTCAATCCTGTCTCTCTACATTCTGTAAAGGAAGTAATGCTTAAACTTAAACCCTCCTTTAGTTCACATGACACTATACATCCTTACCATTTGAGACAAATATTCGCCACTGTCGGCCCTGGACTGGTGTCGCTATTTAACAAATCTTTGCTTGAAGGAGCTTTACCTTCTAGTTTGAAAATTGCCACGATTACACCTGCACTAAAGAAACCCTCACTTGATGCCTCTATTTCATAAAATTTTCGTCCGATCTCCATTTTGCCATTTATTTCCAAGATATTGGAAAATATTGTGTTTTTTTACAGCTTCAGACCTTCCTGACTGACAATCATATTCTTGAGATGTTTCAGTCGGGGTTTAAATCACTGCACAGCACAGAAACGGCTCTTGTAAGAGTTCTTGATGATATTTATATGGCAACAGATTTGGGGGACTCTGTTATTTTAGTAATATTAGACCTGTCCTCTGCTTTTGATACTGTCGATCATGCAATCCTTATCTCTCGGCTGGACTATTGCGTTGGGCTGGGGGGGGGGCATTTTAAGTCCCAAATGTCATGCTTACAGTTCGTTCAAAATGCTGCGGCAAGATTCCTGAAGGGAAAGAGGAAATTTGATCACGCTACCCCCCTTCTGAGATCCCTTCACTGGCTTCCGATTAACTTTAGAATTGAGTTTAAAATTGTATTACTGGTATATAAATCATTAAATGATTTAGCACCTTCTTATTTGTCCGATCTACTTCACCCCTATTCCCCCACCAGAGGCCTTAGATCCAAAGATAAACTCCTCCTTCAGATATCCAAAACCCGGTTAAAATCGAGGGGTAACCGAGCCTTTGAAGTGGCCTGCCCGACACCGTGGAACAAGCTACCACTCGTATTTATTCTCCATTGAGAATAAGAATAAGCTCCATTGCTTTTAGTGTATTTTACAAGAGTGTTCCGTTTTAACTGTTTTGCTGCTATTAGTGTACTCTAAATTTTATTTAATGTTTTATTTTATTCTAACGCAGCACTTTGGTACAGCACTTGTTGATTTTAAATGTGCTTTATAAATAAAACTGAACTGAACTATTATAATTATAATAAAAAATTTTTTTCATCTTTCATTTAAGCTTCATTAAAAAAAAAACAGAACCCAAATCTATACCTACAAATCCAAGAAATCAAACTTCGTGTCTGACAAAAGATCTAAATGGCAGCCATTTTCAACACTCTACATGAATTATATAATCCAAAACCTGAAGATAAGCCTTATTTAAATATTAAATAATCAATATGTCAACACCTGGACATTGATTGAATTTTCTACCATTTTCAAATAATTTTCCCAAACACTCATCTTAATTGTTCGCATCATGGCCAGAGAGTTTTTGACTATTAAAGGGATAGTTCACCCAAAAATGAAAAAATTTCTGTCAGTAATTACCTCATGTCGTTCCAACCCGTAAGACCTTTGGTCATCCATCTTCACAACACAAATTAAGATGCTTTTGATGAAATCCAAGAGCTTTCGGACCCTACATAGACAGCAACGCAATTACCACTTTCAAGGCCCAGAAAGGTAGTAAGGACATCAATAAAATAGACCATGTGACGCATACATGTGCATTACTCTGCTTGCAAACAAGGCGCAGCGCATCAGGGTTCTACATCAGAACGCCAGCTCCTGTGTCAGCAGCATCACACGCATCCATAGTGATACTCTTGTGAATGCGTGGCGAAGACTGACACGGAAGAAAAAAAATTGTTGAATAAAGTCATTATTTTGGTTTTCTTTGCGCACAAAATGTATTCTCATAGCTTCATAAAGTTAAGGTTGAACCACTGACTATTTTAACAATGTCCTTACTACCTTTCTGGGCCTTGAATGTGGTAGCTGTGTTGCTGTCTTTGCCGGGTCAGAAAGCTCTCAGATTTAATCAAAAATATCTTAATTTGTGTTCCGAAGACGAACAAAGGTCTTACGGGTTTGGAATGACAGGAGGGCATGTAATTAATGACAGAATTTTCATTTTTGGGTGAACTATCCCTTTAAGCATTGTGTGTGGGCTAATTCTCTAAACAGAGACATGTGTGATTTCTAAGGACACCAATTACAGACAGAAAGAACTGATCTGAGCTGTTTGGTGACTGTTGGTATAATGTATGTAAGAACAGTATATATGTACGCATGGATAGTCACCGTTGGTTGAGCTCCTCCCGTGCCTTTCTCCTCTCTTCCTCCAGGCCTTTCTGCAGCTCTTCAGCTATCTTTCTTCTCAGTTCAGACTCATGCACTAAACAAAAGACAAAACATGAATATTAGATGTTGAGCTACTGCTTATATGCCATATGGTTATTCCAGAGCATTTGATTTTGTTGTAGCATTTCATAGGAGGTCCTAGAATGGCAATGTCCTGTGGGTAACAAAGTTTAATGTTGTATTGTACACTTGAAGTATCTTTGAGGCAAGTTTGTACTTGTTTGTAAAGAAGTTTGTAAGCGAGTACAGTGAGGTAGGACGGTATTTTGAGCCCTCAGGATGTCTCTGCCTTATGAGGCAAAGCAAGAGAAACCGAAATACAGAGGACAGGGGTCCTATACGCCTATGCACTGACAATGACTATAAAAATCACTTTCAAACACACACACTTCAAAAAATACACTTTTCTGTTGATATCAACACCGCCACAGTCAAACGTGTCAGTGTGTGTCCCTTTCTTTATCTGGATGGCTAATTGTCCGTGAAAGCACAGCGGAGATATAAAACAGACAAACTCTTAGCTGCCAGTCGAAAAAAGTCGAAAAAGTCGAGGCCTGGAGCTACTGCATGACAGGAAGTCCAAGTGTTTTGCAGATGGAGACACAGGCTTATAGTTTGTAAAAACACTTAGTCTAAAAACATACAAATAGAAAATAAACAAATAAATTAACAAAGTACTAAAGCAATCGTTCCTTACAGACATGTCCAAGTCAAATCTTGTCACAAATCCAAGTTGAGTCTAGAAGGAAAAATAAGACGTTTTACTTAAATCAAAAGATAATTTTGAATTTAAAATCATGTAGTTCTGAAATAAATATTTTTTTCATTATTCACTTGTTAAAGGCTGGATCATTTAGCTAAAAAAAAATTAATAAATAAAACTAACTTTTTGGCAAACTTCTTTCTGTAAACAGCACAGATTTCTCTCCCCACAGTAAATAAATGAGAACTTTATGGTAATCACGATTTGTTATGCAACATATTGAAAACATATTTCTTCTTGGACACTAGTGATGTTCAAAAGTCTCTAATCCAGAGTAAAAACTAAACAAAACAAAACAAAAAACACAAATAAAATAAAAAACAAGAAACAAACAAACAAAACAAAACCCAAACCTAAAGCAAAACAATATTTAACTAAAAAAGTATGTCAAATCTCAAGGCAAGTGCATTTAAATTCAATCCATGTCTCAAATCCTAAGATCAATAAAATGTAAGTCAATACAAATAAATTGATTTTTGCGACTTACTGTAAAGTGAGACTCAAGTTTTCATCTTTCAGTTTTAAAACGTTGAAAATATTGTTAAAGGCTCTTATATTACTCTTATACAAATGAAAGGAAGACGCAGTAGCTGCCATTAATTTAAAGTGATGTTTTATAAGCAGCCGCCGGAAGGAGCAGTCACTATGGGTGCCATATGGTTTGGTTGTATAACAATGTTCTTTTTAGAAACAATTTGAGAGAAACACTAAAGTTATCACATACACCAACCTTCTTCAAGACTAATGAGAAATCCTCCCGTTGCCGTGACAATGCTGAAGAGGAAATCAAAATTAATTGCGGACGCTGGAAAGGCATATATCAAACAGCAGGCTAGCGTAATGGATAAAAGCAGACAGGTGCTGTCTAAACCTCAAACCCAGAAGATACCATCAAATTAAAGATATGGTATGATAACGGACATCCTTCACTTTTTAGTCATACCACAACTAAAACAAGGCGATCTTATTTATATATATAACAGTTTCCTTTCTACGTGAACTCTTTGACTGCAGTCCTTCCACAACACGAAGGATCATCAGAGCATACACAACAGATTCACTCACACGGTTTAAAAATTGAACGCAGAAAATGGCAGAGATGGTAATGAAGACAGAGAATTTGTAATGTCGATGAGTAGAGGTCAAGCAATATTAGTACTCAATGGCTGATGCTGATAACTAGAGAGCAGGACCTATAGGTATAGGCTGAAATAATGTGGGTCTCATTCAATAACTGTACAATTTCATACTTTTTGTGCAAAATAATTTTACATGTAAAAATTCCACCAATGACCTACTGTAAGGTCACTTCGTTATTAAATAAATGAATGAATGCAAAATTATAATGTTTTTATCATTTTTGAAAATTATATTGCTATATGTTAGAATCATATTACATTATAAATATAATGCAAAAATCTAACATGTGATAAAAATAAACATATCAGAGTTGTAGTGCAGTGGACTGAGCAGCTGCTCAACAGATGTAATATAAGATGTCATATAAATATATATATATATATATATAATACATAATATAATTACAGTATATTATATGTATATATATATGATTTATCGGGTAAACAGCATGAACCATTTACACACAAATTTTATCCAAAAATACATTCCTATATAATGATAGTGAACGAAACTCAGTATAATCAGCCAAACTTCTCAGAAGAAAAAAAAAAGCAGTCCTCACACACACTTTTTTTCTTTTCCATCAGGCTAAAGACTTTTGTCACACATTCACGCTCTAGGTTCCCATAATTCATTAATTTAAACTGGGCTTTAATATTTAAACAGGACCTAGAAAGGATTTCAGTGGATTCAAAGGATAACCAGCTCATATGTTAAAAAACCATCTGAGAGTCTTCAGGGGGTTTTCGCAGGAGGTCACCGAGAACTCCAGAACGGCATTAACCGTCTGGGTGCCCGTGCCAATCCTGAGTGAGAAGAGTAATGCTTAAAGATGAAAAACTCATCATCTTTAGATATTTCTCACTCTTTTACACCCTCCTTCATTCTCTGCAGATATTTTAAAAAGTAGCTTCTGGGCAGTCGAGAGGGAGATAACAGACAGAGACAAATTGCGTGTCTCATAAGACGTTTCATTAATCTCCAGACCTGAGAAGAGGAGGGGAAGGCGGAGCTAATCTAAACCATTACACGTTCCTCACAATCCAACTTAAATGAGTCTCAACATCTTTCCACACGCATAGAGACTCCCGGGAATATCAAACAAGGTGATCTTTCTTGTCCTCAGCCTACACTTCTATCTTCTTTTCGAATTTCATGGAAGTTTTTATGAAACATCATGCAAATGGGGCTAAAAGATAATTTCATTACAGCGCATCACATGCAGCGAGAGCGTCCCTCTTTTTACTCTCTGAACTTGTTGCCGATCTTCAAGGAGATACTTAATATGTAACGGCAAGAAAAGTGTGTTTATGTATTGCTGAGACAAAGAAGGATTTGTGTGCAGGTAATTAGAGCGTAATGGAAAACGGTGTGTGGGCCCTGCGTATGAATATTCATGGTACGCTGAGAACGTGTAGGAGGATCAACCTTGACCACCGTCTAATCACCACGCGCAGAGACTCTGCCGTGATTTAGCAATGGACTCGATCATCCACAGCATCTCTTAATACCTCCACTCGTGGGTGCACATAATCAATGTCCCTCATTAAGGTCACAGCCTTTGACCTCAAAAGATGGGCTGAGCCTCTTAAGGCAAGAAGAGCTGTGACAAAGAGACAAAATTTAAGGAGTTAGTCATCGGAAAATGTCACAGCATTTAGTTTAGTTGAGGCTTAAAGGTGCAATAGGTGATTGTTTTGTTATGCTGGTTGAAAGTCTCTTCACATCCCGATAGCAATCATCAAGTTAAGTGGTCTAAATGTATTTGTCTGTATTTATATATTCTGTGGAAGGTGTAGGCTCAAGAAATGTTCGTCCAATCAAAACGCTCGGTCCGAAGGCAGGATACATCATCAGTGCGTTCACTCACGCTGTGCAGTCAGAGCAAGAATGGCAAACAAACATCCACAACGCCGATCTCCTCCCTGGTATGTAGTACTTTAAGAGTTTGCTCACCGTGGATGACACTTATTTAGCCCAGCGTTTACATCCGTCCTCACAGCCATCTCGTTAGAAGTGAGCTACGTGCATGAACGGTGTTCCGATCGATATGATCCCTACACAGTGTTCATTTGCTCCCTACTCCCTGAGTGGGGGAATCCGTTGAAGTTTACTTCACTTCGGAACATGGCTGGAATTGGGAACCGCTGATGTAACCTATTGTAGTAATATTGTCTCTGGTATTCTTGCATTCCTCCAGCCATAAGAACATTTATATAACATACTAATATAATAACAACAGCAACAACTAGCATTATTATTATTAAATATATAAATATATTATATATATTATATATATATGTTTGTGTTGTGCATGTGTGTGTGTTGTGTGTGCATTTTTTATTTTTTCTTTTTGTGTGTTGCATGAAGCATTTTAATACAGAAAGTATAGCTTTTAAAGGCTTATTTACTTATATATAGGTGTGTACACACACGCGCACACACACACTAATAAATAAAACATACATACCTGTAACAAATACATGCACATACACACACAAGGGTAAAAAGTTCTAGCAAGCAAGTTTTTCTAGTTTCAAAGGGGGTGGGATGAGAGCTACTGGGTTCACTGTTTCTAAAAAAAGTATGACATATGCATTCTGGGAGTATTTATGTAGTGGAATAATGTATATTTATATAAATTCGCAAAAGAGTTTCTGTCATCATTATACCACGGAAGCATGAGCGAGCAAGAAAAAAAACATACATGTGGGAGAGAGAAACCATGAGACAGATTGAGATGTAGGGAGTTATAGATAGATGCATAGAGAAAAAAAAAGTATGTGTGAGCCTCTATGGTAGAGCTCATTAAGCAGATCTGTGTCTCATTAACAGGGAGCTGTCTCGTTATGTGTGATGCAGGCGGGCGTCTCTTTTTCCCTCTCTGCAAGTAGAGCCAGTTCATAGTGTCAGCTCCAGCCTACAGAATCGGCGCATCTCTGCAGGTAACACCACTATTAAGGGCCGAGAGGGCACACATAGCGATTTTCACATCTATTTGAGCTGACAGTTTTTTAGAGCCACTGTTTCGATACATATTAGATGTGCTTAATTATGTGGAGGTGGAAGCGAGAAAGCTCACAGCTCAGAAACAGTCAAGTCATGGAGGAAACACAATGACCGGCTGCACTCGGAGTCCATTTTAAGCATAGCTAGTGCTAAGATTTGCAGTTTGACAAAAGGACACATTCTGATGTTTTGAATGAAAAATGTGTTTAAATAACATTTCGCTGCACTAGCCCCAAAACAGGAAACACATCACTCTGCTATAATGACGGGCCCAAAATACAATAGCAACAGGCCTCATCTACACTGCAAACTTGATGGGGACTTCTACTGTTGTGGGCTTAATTTACACATCAACAACAGTCAACAAGACTGTAAAGTGTCCAGTTTCTCATTTTATAATATAGAAGGCAGTATTTTTTAGTATTATATTTATATAGTCTTGTAGCATCTACTATTTTGAATTTAACTTATTTTTTATTATTATTTTGTTATTTTTATTAGTTTTGCAATATTTCTATCCAGCTTTAAGTTATTTTTATTTCAGTTTGAATAATGTTAGTATTATAACTTATGACATTTTATTTCAGTTGGTTGCCAAAGCAACATTTCTACATAAGTTATTTTTTTCATTTATTTTTTATTAATCAATCTTTATATTGTATTTTATTTCAGCTTTACTTCAATTCAACACTTTTTTTTTTACTTTAAACAAAAAACAATTCAAAGTTGCTAATAAGACTAAAATTACTGGAGTAAGGTTTTACAAGAGAACACTATTTCAGTCGTTCTACTTCAAATATTCCCGTTTAATTCAATGTGTTACTTAATGTTTCTTTGTCATTATTTGTGAAATTTATTAGCAATTTCTGAGTGAAAATTGTTTCACCCCATTGTTGGTGTGTGTGTGTGTGTACAGACGTCACAGAAAACACAACTAAACGTCATTAAGAGGGTTTTTGTGCACCTCAAGGGCATCATTTTGGACAAGACCATAGTTCAGCCAAAAATTCATGTGACTCATCCTGTAATTGAGGACAATGTCAAGATTATGCTCTTTTTTTTAAAGGGGTCATATGATTCGATTTCAATTTTTCCTTTCTCTTTTTAGTGTTACAAGCTCTTGGTGCATACAGAAGCTCTGTAAAGTTGCAAAGACTAAAATCAAATCCAAAGAGATATTCTTTATAAACATTCAGTCCGCAAACCCTCCTAAACCGCTTGTTCTAAACCCCCCCACCATGTCTACCTCCTATGTGGGAATACTTTCATACACACCATGTTCACGCAAAAGAGGCGTACTTTTATTCGCCTCGCTGTATATTGTTAACGCTGCAGCCATGTACGCTGTGTGCTTCGTTGTGAAAACGAAACTACTTTGTGTGGTCTTCCAAAAATGGACGAAGCCACTCGTCATGTCTAGATCTTATCTGTGCTGGTCGCTGAGGGAATACATCAACTTTCACCGTGGACAAAGCGTGGGGTCAAATTCATTATAATCAGTATTATGTCCCCCCTGGATGCTCAATGCTCGTTTGTAATGGGTTTTAATGTTTTCCGTCCGCTCCAGCCTGACATCAACAGTATGTGGGGGCGTAACATTTCCGTCTCATGCTTGAAGTATTCGGCCAATCACAACGCACTGGATAGCTGGCCAATCACAGCACACCTCGCTTTTTCAGAGCAATGAGCTTTGTAAAAATCGACGTGTTTCAGAGAGGCGGGGCATAGCGGAGAAACAATAATGTACAGTTGTGGAAAATAATGTGTTTTTTGAAATTTAAACCGCATAAACACATTTCATTACACCAAATACACCAAATAATGTTCTTTTTAGCAGCATCATATGACCCCTTTAATAGGCGTCTCTGGTATAATCGTTTAAAAACTAACTAAACTTCCGATTGAAAAATCTATGAACATAGTCTTACTTTTAATGAGAAGCAAAGCGGTTGCAAATGTGATCGGCTCGACACACTTCTGGGAGGAGATGCTGTTCCAGGTACCTTAGAGGCTGAACTGGCTTAAGCGGAGTTCCTAATTACAGCATTGATTAATTAACTCTATTACATGTTAGAATTAATCGTTTCATTAGCACTCAGGCACAAGCTATGAATCATAATATGGAAGGATCCGGGCCCACTCACTAACATCAAGAGGACTGAACTTTTAGGAAGAAAAATAAAATATTAGCCAATTTGTTCATCTTATTTTTTTTTAAAATCCATACAGTAGTATTTCAAATAAATCTCAATCAAACAGGTGTCAGCAGGTGTGCATTTCTGACTGATGCGTTTAGTTTTCTTTTTTTGTTGGAAAAAAAAAAACTATGCATTTAAAACAATTACATTTAAATGGATAATTCACCCAAAAATAAAAGTCCTATCATAAATTATTCAACCTGATGTCTTTCTAAATCCTGTTCCATTTTTGAAACGCAAATTACTTCTTTTTTTTTTTTTCATGAAACCCGAGAGATGTCTTTCCCTTCCCTCCATCACAGGAAAGACCGCCACCAACTTTGACGCTTTCCAAAGTACTAATATGATGATCGTGGACGCCAAGTTCTTGTGAAGATTTCATGCATTGCTTTGTATGATAACCAGATTACATTTATGATGCCTTTGTGAACTTTTTGAAGCATCAAAGTTCTGGTAGAATGACCTTTTATAGATCATATTTCATTTAAAAAATAATTTGTGTTTTGAAGATGAACTAAGTCTTATATAATTAGGAATGACATAAGGGTCAATAATAGCTGACAGAATTTTCATTTTTTCCATGAACTGTCCTTCAATAATTTTGTTTATTTTTTGGATTTTGTACAATAATTCTTAACATGGTAATATATTCTAACCAGAACACTTTACACAGTCAAATTGCTGTTGCTCCCTCCACCCACTTACCTGATGTGTTTAAGAGAGTTTTGACTTCCGTAGAATTACCCAGATGACTTATGTATAATATTACCCCCTTCACAAGGTTGTACCAACACTTCAGAGTGCTTACCATATGCAATTGTTCCCTCGGAGTCCATTACCAATCATGATGACAGGCACTGAATTGCATATGTGTGAATACCTCCACATTCCACCACAGACCACATGACACATGTATGTACATTGGGGCAAAAAAGTATTTAGTCAGCCCCAATTGTGCAAGTTCTCCCACTTAAAAGATGAGAGAGGCCTGTAATTTTCATCATATGGATACCTCAACTGTGAGAGACAGAATTAAAAAAAAAATCCAGAAAATCACATTGTAGATTTTTAAAGAATTAATTGGTAAATTCCTCGTTAAAATAAGTATTTGGTCACCTACAAACACGCAAGATTTCTGGCTCTCACAGACCTGTAACGTCTTCTTTAAGAGGCTCCTCTGTCCTCACTCGTTACCTGTATTAATGGCATCTGTTTGAACTTGTTATCAGGATAAAAGACATCTGTCCACAACCTCAAACAGTCACACTCCAAACTCCACCATAGACAAGACCAAAGAGCTGTCAAAGGACAACAGAAAAAAAATTGTAGACCTGCACCAGGCTGGAAAGACAGAATCTGCAATAGGTAAGCAGCTTGGAGTGAAGAAATCAACTGTGGGAGCAATTTTTTTTTGTTTTTACTTATTAAAAATGGAAGACTACAGACCACTGTTAATCTCCCTCGATCTGGGGCTCCACGAAAGATCTCACCCCGTGGGGTCAAAATGGTCACAAGAATTGTGAGCAAAAATCCCAGAACCACTCGGGGGGACCTAGTGAATGACCTGCATAGAGCTGGGACCAAAGTAACAAAGGCTACATCAGTAACACACTGCGCCGCCAGGGACTCAATTCCTGCAGTGCCAGACGTGTCCCCCTGATTAAGCCAGTACATGTCCATGCCCGTCTGAAGTTTGCTAGAGAGCATTTTGGATGATCCAGAAGAGGATTGGGTGAATGTCATATGGTCAGATGAAACCAATTTAGAACTTTTTGGTAAAAACTCAACTTTGTTTGGAGGAGAAAGAATGCTGAGTTACTTCCAAAGAACACCATACCTACTTTGAAGCATGGGGGTGGAAACATCATGTTTTTGGGGCTGTTTTTCTGCAAAGGGACAAGGATGACTGATCCGTGTAAACGAAATAATGAATGGTGCCATGTATCGTGAGATTTTGAGTGACAACCTCCTTCCATCAGCAAGGGCATTGAAGATGAAACGTGTCTGGGTCTTTCAGCATGACAATGATCTTAAACACACCGCCCGGGCAATGAAGGAGTGGATTTCAAGGTCCTGGAGTGGCCTAGACAGTCTCTAGATCTCAACCCCATAGAAAATCTTTTGGAGTTGAAAATCCGTGTTGCCCAGCTACAGTCCCAAAACATTACTGCTCTAGAGGAGATCAGCATGGAGGAATGGGCCAAAATACCAGCAACAGTGTTTGAAAACCTTGTGAAGACTTACAGAAATGTTTGACCTCTGTCATTGCCAAGAAAGGGTATATAAAGTATTGAGATGAAATTTTTTTATTGACCAAATACTTTTTTTCCACCATAATTTGCAAATAAATTCTTTAAAAATCCTACAATGTTTTTTCTCATTTTGTCTCATTTTGTCTCTCATATTGAGGTATACCTATGATGACAATTACAGGCCTCTCTCATCTTTTTAAGTGGAAGAACTTGCACAATTGGTGGCTGACTAATACTTTTTTTCCCCACTGTATGTCAGGAACTTACAGACAATTCGCATCGACCACCGCGTCGGCGGAGGTGGTGGTGAAGAAGCCACAGGTTTTTCTACAGACGGAGGAGGCTGTGGGATAGTTTCAGCAGCGGAAGCGAAAGGAGCGACAAGTTCAGCTGGAGGGGAGGGAGTGGTTATTTCTACAGGTGGAGCAGAGATGGGTTCAGAAGTGGTTTTAGTGATAGGATGGTTAGGAATGGGGGGAGGAGGAGGTGTGAAGAGCTCAATAGCAGGAGGGGAGGCAACAGAATCAGCAATTATTTCCACAGGTGGAGATGCTGTTATAAGCTCAGCTGTGGCTGCAGGTGGAGCAATGGACTCACCTGCAGGGGCTGATACAGCACCCACTGATTCAGGAGGAGGTGGGGGGAAAATGACCGGCTCTGCTAGTGGTGGAGGAGGTGCAGTAGTGGTCACTTGCTCAGGGAGTTTGACACGCTCTGGCAAGGAAGAAGGTGGAAGGGAAGTGACAGGGTCAGGTGGAGGAGATATTGGCACCAGTGCTGGCAGAGGATCAACCACGGGAGGAGGAGCAGGAGGGGTTCTGGTGGGGGGCCGTGGTGGGCCTGAGGGTTCTCTCATGCGGTCGATGACCTTCTCCGAGAGCTGAAGAACAGAAATGGAGAAAACAAATGATAGTCTTACGAGCATAACAAACAATATTCTCGCTTTTTCTTCAGTATGTTAGAAACAATGCAAAATAAATGATGAGCAATGTAAATTCGAAATGAATATTCTGCTTGGCAGACACTTGAGTAAAAGTATTTGGGTATTGGGGGCTTTTTTAAGATGTCATGTCAAGTTTACCAAAGAAATATAGGCCTTATACCCAATCATTCAGTCATTCATTCATAAATAAATAAATAAAGACCCATTTAGTTGCTGGACTTCAATCAGTGTGAAATAGTTTAAAACTAATGTTTTTTAAATGTTTTATATATTCTTATTGTAATGTAAACATGTAATTTTTATCATAATTTAATAAATTATTTGTTTTGTTTATTTCATTTTTAGCAAAGCTGCTGGTTTTAGAACTGTAAGATCTTAATGTATGATCCGCACAAGTATTGCTTTCCATCCAACATTGCGTCAGTCACTTCTGAGTATTTCTGTATATTTTTTTTAAATTTTTGCACTAAAAATTAAATATATATGCACACAATAAAGTATTTAGTAAAACTAATTCTAAACCTACATTCATATTCCAATTATATTCATGTTTTTTCACGAACACCCTTGAGTATTCTGTATATTTTCTAACATTTTTGTATAACATACATACATATACATAATATAATACCACACATACAGATACCACATATATATATTATTATTACTGTATATCCATAGATTACGTAACCAGGTAAAATTAAAAACAGAACACACACATACAGATATACATATATATACATAATACAATACACACACATACATATATACACATATACACACACACACAAACACACACATATATATATATACATATACACACACATACATATATACACATATACACACACACACATATAAAATACACACACTACATATATCATATATATATACATATACATATCACACACATACCATAATCATACATCTATACCCCTAAACAACACATACATATATACAGTACCCACACACTAATGATTTAGTAAAATAAATTCTCAATTATATGATTTTATCTTAAAAAAGAATCTATAAAATGTATACTATAAAGTTAGAACTTAAACATACATAATTTGGTGGTGTACCCTGCCATGGCATGATTTTACAGGTTATGCTTGAAAGGCAATTTTATAACACTAACGGGGTGTCACCAAAGGGTTTTTTGCCTGATCATGGTGGACCCCTGCTGTTAGTTTGAACTAGTTTATGTACACCCGGAAACCACCAATACAACAAAAGTCTCTAAAAACCAGTGTTAAAGGGCAGTTGAAAATACACACTCAAACATCGTATTAAATTAGCAAAGCATCAACGAACAGAACGCTGTGTGAAGGGGACAGTTTAACCTGCTGTCTAACTAATAGTTAATGGGGGGGCGTGAACACAGTGCGTCATGCTGGCAGTGGTGATGCCTGAACTGTAACAGGGTTGCGTAACAATGCCTCTTGTATGATGCTTATGAAATTCCCTAACCTTGTTTTTGCCAGGTCAACTGAAGTAAGTGTCCACAGGGACAATTTTATCCCATTTTAGGCAAGTTAAGACATTATAGCCTCATCACGATCCTGCGGCATGCATCAAATCCGAGTGAATTAAAGCCATGCGCATATGCGTTATTGCATCTTACAGCTTGGAGGAAAACGACTCGTGTCACTCACCCTTATGCCTTCACTACCGTTATGTTCTCCTTCGCATCCCGACTCAAGACACGCTGCGCGTGCTGTTGTTTTCTCCCATTCCTACTCAAACAAGCTTCGCTAGTGGTTTCAACAACAAGCTAGTTCATTTAAATTTGGATCATGTTAATGAACTCCCCAGAGTTGACAGCTCTCGAGTGTTACGCGCGAGCACAAGGGCCGCACGCTCCGGTTCAGAAACACACAGTGCTTCCGCCTTTAGCCCCTCCCACTTGGCAAAGGCAAAGAAAAGACGATCTCATTGTTTGGGTTGTCGCAAGTTGCTTAGTGTCCTATTGTACAACATAAATAGAAGAAAACATAGTGTATTTTAAGATTGTTCATTTATTAGTTATTTATTCATCATTAAAAGTACAATCACAAATTAAAAGGTCTATTGTTCAGACATAATAATTTTATTCATTTTCTGCTATTTTTCAACAGTCTGTGCTCTTAAGGCTGAAGCAAGTTTGTAGTGATGACTTTATTTGTCTTCTACTTGAATATTCTCTTAAATAATATTTTGTAAGGTTTCATTCTTCAATTCCAGTAAATAAAAATAGAAAGAAAACACTCTTCATGATTTTTTGACATTTATTAAACCTCCTTAAAAACAAGCAGTGTCATGTCCAGCATATTATAGATATATAATATAGATATATATCTATATATAGTAAATACTATATGTACAATACACATACAAATCTTAACAAAAATATTTACCAAACATCTAAAGCAAATTCCAGACATCACTTAAACTTCATAATGGTTTAATCATGCTTGAAATACACACACCACACACACATACATTAGTAGTCGTTAAAATGACTATATTATAGATATAAATATAGTCAAAAGCAAATATATATATATATATATATATATATATTATATATAATATATATATAGTGTACTGCTTGAGTTTTGTATTCTTTTTTAAATGCCAACAGCTTTAAGAAGGATTTGTTAAAATAGGTACATTCGTCTTAGAAGCACTTAACAGTATTATAACTGAAAAGATGTTCCTGAAGTCCTCATGTCAAACTGGAGTTGTGTGCATTTAGAGATGTGGGTCCTCTGTCCTTTAGTGGGTGGCTGTCTTTGTCTACATGCCCTCAGGTGTCATCATGACAACCTTTTATCCTGCACTAGGTGATGAGAAATAACCTCAGTCCTGTGTCATCAGCAAAGGACAGTAGCTTGCTCAGACATGATGGGCCTTGGAGGAAGCTGATAAGAACTTCTGGATCTGACTAGGCTCAGAGGAGCTAAGAGAAAAATAACCCCAGAGTCTCCGTGATTGTTTCCTTTTTTGAAGGGGCACAAAATTGGCCACTATGTTATCTCTGCTGTCCTCGGACACATCAGTCAAAGAGGAGACTGCCAGATCGACCCTTTCCCACACAATCAATGCCCTTTCCTCTGTGGTTTGTTACAGCAGAGATCGTCAGGAGATAGAGGGGAGCAGGTCCAGAGCAATATACCCTAGAAACAGAAAGCAATTAACAACCTACACCTTTCAATCGGTCTTTCTCCTTTCCTGTATGTCTGGTGTGTAAAATAATTTTTCATATTCCTTTGAGTCGGATCTTTTGATTGAACCAGTTCTCAAAACTGATTTGTTCAAGATTAAATGTACACTAAGTTAAGTTAAAAGATGTAAATGAATTTTAGTATTGTCTAATATATAAAAATGATACATAATGAATAAATGAAAAAATAATTACCTAAATTATGGCTGCTCAAAATGAAATGGGAGAAATGAGACTGTTTGTTATTAAAAAGTGATATAGTGAATAAACAGCAAAATAAAATAAATAACAGTGTTTTTTGTATTTTATTTAAAAAAAGAACAAAACGTCTACAAGCAAAATGACAGTTAACAGAATATTCTAAGAGGATTACATTTAATTTAACAAAAGAATGAACTAAAGCATACGATTACACAATTACACAGTAGAAAAATTGAATATCCAAAGTTATTTAAAGAATGCAAATATATACCAACTACTTTATTGAAAATAAAAAATTAGGTAAATGAAGGTATACATTTTTAAATAACATTTATGGATGTATACAAACGATTGTAGCCGTTTTCATCAAAAAAAAAAAAAAAAAGACTACATTTCCTACATTTCCCTACGATCCCACGATCAGCTGATTTTGCTGAAGGCGGCTTCCCATTGGCTGAAGTCCGTCACGAGGTGTTTGGGTGTGGTAACGGAAAGATGGCAGCTGACACAGGCAGATACAGGAGCGCTGTCAACAAAAGCAAAGACCCTTCCGGTTTACTTATATCTGTAATAAGGTGAGCACGATATTTTTACAATATCTGTGTCTGCCAGCTTGACTTTGCCTGCGTTAAATCTTTGCACCCGGATTTTCTAAGGAAAAGTACCAGAATGGATGACCGCTTAGCATGTTTGCTAACGATACATCCTGTTATTCTTTCATATTTTGTTATTATACACGTATGAGTTGTGTAACAACTACATCTTAAGAACCTTTACGTTGCATCAGCTGAAGTTTATAGTTTTCTGTGAGGTCTTCTGAATGACACGTACTTTGTAGGCATACTTCAAAACGTGTTTAAATGGAAAGTGCTTATGTTTTGACAGGACTGAGTTTCAAAACAGAGGGAACCTAGGGAACTGTTTACTTAAACAGCACTGTTTGAACATCATAAACGCAGTCTGATTATTTGTCTTGGTTGTCAACACTTAAACAACACAATCACAATATGCAAGTGTTATAATATGAAAGTATAACGATAGAAAATCGTGTGCAGTGGAAAATGTAGTATATCTATATGTGATGTTAACTGTATGATAAGTAATATATTGAATTGATTTTATTTCTAATTATTTTTTTGTGGCCATTGAGAAGGCAGGGAAGCTGGCATGTTCTTGTACATATAGGCTTTTGTGATCTTGTGGAAGATGTGACTATTTTGAGGCTAATTTGGTGATGGTAGATGGCAGCCGGAACCCAGTATAGTGTGGTAAAATGACTGCCTAATTGAGGGTTATAGTTAGTTACAGCACATATTCATGACTTTTGGTAATGGCTGGGTGAGTTGTAATGAACATTTTGCCCAAGTAGTACATTCACAGCATCAAACCTTGACTTTACATAGATGAAACCTATTTCCTTCCATTGAGCACAGCTGAGCTGATAAGCTGTCAGAAATCCATCATTCTGCTTCACGGCTCTTTTATCTCCTTTTTACCCATCAGCCGTTTCCATTATGATGTCCTATGGGCAACGAGTGAGGTCAAAAAAGAGCGAGTCTATGGGCCGAAGCTTGATCTACATGATCTGTGCTTCACTGCGAGCTTGAAGGGACTTTTCCCTGCTGAATACTGGCTCTCAGACGTTCTTTCTATATCTTTCTGAGCTCCAGAGACTGGACTGAATGTAATGAGCTCTTTTGGGAGATTGTGCTGCCTTACTTTACTCTGATTTAAAGCCACACCGCTGCGGAAATGAGTCAGGATAGACTTTGAGAGCTGAGATTTGATGTCTGGCAGTCTGCGGTCTGGGACATTGTTGGATTGGCACCGGCCCCAGCGGGTCTCCTCGAGTGGGTGGGCTTCTGATGATGGATTGTAGTGAAATTGTGTTGTGGTGGCCAAAAATCCAACTACTTATGTCTTGAAAGTTTGCAAGGTAATGATGACAGGATGAGTTTAGATTGAGTGCAGCCTTGGCTCTGGAAGATTTAAGTGTACTGCAGTCAATCACGATTTTCCAGTGTCAGAAATAGCAAGAAAGCCAAAGCCAAGATGCTAGAAAAATGTCATGGGCATGTGTCTTTTATTATTGAATTGCATGATTATAGTAGGTATAACTATGTTGTCTTGGTTATATCATTTTTATATACAATAAAAAAATATTGTCCTTACTCATTTGGGGTAAATAAAATATTAATATAATTTATTTATTTATTCCCAAAATGAACAAAGAAAATCTTTTTATTTATTTACAAATAACTAATTACCTAAATGAATACATAAATGGTTTAATTATTTATTTAATACGTTTTTCATTCATTCATTCATTCACATTATTTATTTACGCTGATGGACCAGGCAAAGATGTGATAATATGCTATTATACTGTATATGATATTATTAATTTTATTAGCAGTAGTATGTTTTTGTAAAACATAACATTTAAAACAGTTTGATGTAGCATATGTTTACTATCTTTCGGTCAGGACATTGTCCAGCAGTGAGGATGTGCAGGACCGAGAGACGGAGAAGGGCCGTCTGGAGGAGGCCTATGAGAAGTGTGATCATGATCTGGATGAGTTGATAGTTCAGCACTACACAGAGCTCACCACAGCCATCAGAACCTACCAGAGCATCACAGAGAGAATTACCAGCTCTCGCAACAAGATCAAACAGGTGTGCAACACATTCGTCTGCATTCAGCAACTCCCAAACAATTGTAAATATGATCAGGTTTCTAATTTGTGACCCTGGACCACAAAACCAGTCATAAGTAGCATGGGTATATTTGTAGCAATAGCCAACAAAACATTGTATGGGTCAAAATTCATTAGGGTATTAAGTAAATATCATGAAGATATTTTTGTGAATTTCCTACCATAAATATATCAAAACTTAATTTTTGATTGGTAATATGCATTGCTAAGGACTTCATTTGGACAACTTTAAAGGTGATTTTCTCAATATTTAGATTTTTGTGCACCCTCAGATTCCAGATTTTCAAATAGTTGTATCTTGGCCAGATATTGTCCTATCCTAACAAAACATACATCAATGGAAAGCTTATTTATTCAGATGATGTATAAATCAATTTTTTGTGTGTAAGGTTTTATATTATATTATATTATTTTATTTTATTTTTACAGAAGAAAATAAAACCATATGGGCCTGGATAAAATCGAAAAATGTTTTAGGCGTACACGATAAGAGACATGAGAAAAGCAGGCAATTAAATCTTTATTCCCAAACAATCATAATCATGACAGGTATATCAGGTCCCCCTGTTTAATAACACTATAACATTTTATAATATATTACAATAACAACATTAAATAACATGATTTAAGCTAACTTTTCTTTTTGTTATACATTTTGGAAATAGTTTTTATACTGTGATATATTTTTTACGTTGATGAAAAGTTCAAAAGACATAATTTAATTAAAAAATAGTAATTCTCGGTTACATTATAAATGTCTTTTCTGTCATTTTTTTAATTTAATGCTTTTTCATCACTGACCCGCAGAGAACCTTCAGGTTCTGTTGTTAAAAACCCTGATTTGAGGCAGATGCACAATGACTTAGTAGTGTATTTTAATAACATAGTCACTCACAGCAGTACAACTTCATGCTGTCAGTCTGTTTGTTTACGGCTGATTGAAATAACTTCTTCACCGCACAGGGTTTTTTTTTCTGGTCAGCAGCTGGCGGAGATAAAATGCAACTGCTGCTTTTCTTTGTAGCCCACATAGTTCCGTGATAACCTACCAATACGTAAACACACACAAGCTGCATGCAGCCTGATATAATACTGGCTGTAATGCCCAGGGAATGATATATGAGAATTAATTAGAGGAAAAACAACATGCGGTAGCAGTTTGACGCAAAAAGGAAAATTAAAAACAAATCAACAGCTATTTTTTTGTATTTTGTGAATAAACGTTGCTCTCAGCCATGCGGTCTGATGGGTCGTCCCTCAGGCTTCTGTAATGACGGAGGTGTCAGGCTTCTCTCACACACACACACACACACACACACACTCAAACTTGCCGCAGAGAACATAGAGAATAGCATTTCTGTCTTCATGCTGCTGAAGTAGTTGATGTGAAGTGCCCAGGGGCCCCCAATCACCATCTTTACTCATTATTATTTAAAGACACAGGTGACCGAGTTTGTTTATTGCACTCTTGAAAGATGTGTTTGAGTCAAGGACTCAAAAAACGTTTCCCTGAGTGTCAAAATTTACGTGTAAGTGGGAACATGGAAGACATGAACCCAACGCAGCCAATGAAACACAACAGTGTTCATTAATTTTGCTGTTTGTTTATCCAGCTTTGGGATTTGTTGACGTTTGTGCGTGTTTTGTAAGCTCTTTTAAGAACATTAAAAATGAACTAATTACTACTTCCCCTCCCCCACTCAAACCATGGTGAGCCATCATAAAAGAATCATTAGGAATCACTAGTAATTGTCTTCGATGTCTGAAATAATATCCTTGTAAATTAGCCACTAAGCTCGGGTTTTAATCTACGGCAAAATGTTTGTTTATCATCTTCTCCCCTGCTGCTGACACACTTGAAAATAATTATGCAAAGAAGAAAGCAGAGCTGTGAAGCTGCGAAATCTGCGAAGCTGATGCTTGTGTTATCAAGTGTGAACTTTCACCTTCTCCTGACATGGTGTGTGTGGGCTGCTCTCTGCTCAGGTCAAGGAGAACCTGTTATCCTGTAAGATGCTCCTCCACTGTAAGCGAGATGAACTGAGGAAGCTGTGGATCGAAGGTGTCGAGCATAAGCATGTCCTCAGCTTGCTGGATGAGATTGAGAACATCAAAAGTCCCTCAAGTGGAGGCATCCATGGCCACAGCACTACCTGCACGCCACGAGATGCGTGGTGAGTGTGTGTTCGAATGTGTTGGTAGTGGAAATTTTAATCATTCCATGGCAAGTACATGCTACCTGTTTTTGTTTCAGCTTGTCCTCTTATACATAAAAATATTAAAATAAATATAGCTCTTTAATTTGAGCTATTGCCACTGATTGTATTATTTTAACCAATTTCATTGCATGCTTCTTAGGATGCTTTGCTTTAAAAAAAAATAATAGAAATAATACATATTATATATATAAATATATATTTTGTATTTTCTTGTAAGCAGTGAAAATCCCATACACGGGCAAAACTTTAAAATACTATATAACTTTTATAAAGCATTTTTTACAAATATGCATATATGCCATATATATTTTTTGCATTTAACCTATAGCAAAATTAACAAATATTGCATGATATTTTAAAGAAATGTCAAGCATAATCCTTTAGATGTAAAGATCTTTTAGATTATCAAAACATACATTTAGTTGTAATTTGACTGGTATTGTAAATATTTAAACTAATGTAAAAGTTTAGGGTCAGTAAGATTTTTTTTTTTACATTTCTTTAGTAAATTAATACTTTTTTATTTAGCGAAGCAAACGCCTACAGTGACAGTAAAGACCTTTACATTGTAACAAAATAATATCTATTTCAAGTAAGTGCTGTTTTTGAACTTTCTATTCATCAAAGAATCCTAAAAACTAAAAAAAATCTAAATTTTTTCAATAAAAATATTAAGCAGCACAACATTGACTTTTTCCAACATTGGTTATAATTAGAATTGTAAAAAAAAAACTTACTGACCCAATACTATTGAACAGTAGTATAGAGACCAGTATGGTGGAGAGTAGCATGAAGTTATTTAGGAGTGTCAGCCGGCATGGTTTGTCAGGAGCATGTGCACTAACATAAAAAGTGACTTATTCAGTTATGCAACTCTGGTCAGGAGATTCTTTCCCACTACATTAACCAAAGCTCATGGGCCTAAAAACATAATCAAAAATAAGAATCTGAATCTCCAGGTTTTTAAGATCTTTTTTTATCAGGTATTTGATCACACTGTTTCTTTGGGTACACCCACATCTCCCTTTCAACAGGGGAAATCATCTGTGGTCAGAGATGACAAGCTTCCTTCTTCCCGCTTTCTCAGGTCCCTCAGGTGTTCTTCTCCTCCTGTGTGTGTGACTGTGTTAAATCTGACGAGGAGTATTGGGACTGCCAGCAGAGATTACGCTGTACACGGTGTTTCAATTTGCAACTCTCGTCTGAAAACACTCTCCCTCACTTTTGTCTGTTAGTTACATGAACACACATGCCCACAAACGCACACATACACATTTGTAACTCTCGTACCTGTCTGTCTGGTTAACCTCCCTAGTGTGTGCTTTTCAGATGAGCTGTCATTCATTACCTCACATCTGTTGAATGGGCACTTTCCTCTCTTTATTTGCTTAATTCCTTTCCTTTCTCTTCCTCTTCCTCTGTCTTACTTTCCTACTCTTCATTTTCCTTTTCTTCTTCATCTTCATCTTCATCTTCCTATTTCTTTTCTTTTCCTCTGTTTTTTTGACTTTCTTTCTCTTCCTTTCTTCTGTCCTTTTCTGCCCTTCCTAACCTTTCTGTTTCCTCTCCATTTTTCCTTCCTTTACTGTTTTTTCCTCCTCTCCTCTCCTCTCCTCTCCTCTCCTCTCCTCTCCTCTCCTCTCCTCTCTTCTCATTTCTTTTTCTTTTCTTTCCTCCTTTTCTTCTTCCGACTTTTTCTTTCTTTTTTCCTCTGAAGTTTTCTTTTCTTCTCTTTTTTTCTTTCTTTTACTCTTCCTCTTCATTTCCTTTTCTGTCCTTTGCTGCCAATTCCTGTCCTTTACTTTTCCTCCTCCCTCTCCATTTTTTTTCCATCATCCTCTTCTTATTTCCTTCACTGAACCATTCCACTCCCTCTGCGCATTTCTTTCATCTCCTTTCCTCTTTCTATTCCTTTCATGTACTTAACTGTTCCTCTTACTCTGTTCCTTTCCTTTCTCTCATCCTTGCTCCTTTCCTCTTCCTCTCATGTCCTTAACTGTTCTTCTTTCTTCCCTTTCATTTCCTTGTCCTCTTCCTGTCTTTAACAATTCTTCTTTCTCTCATTCTCTATTGCTGTTCTTTTCTGTTGTCTCAGTTGCAAATTGAAGTGTCTTCTCAACTAAACCAGGTTTGGCAGTAAGACCTGTAAACAGGCACACTTACACACGCTCAGCTGATCCTGCTGGTATACACTGTGGCTCATGCAACCCTCATTTGCATGAACAACTCCTTGACTTGTGTGACCCCTCCCTCTGTCTGTCAAAAGCGATGCACAAAGTGTGCAGTGATGGTCCTCCAGAGCACTATCAACAGGCCATTAGCTTCCCTCTAATAAAGCACATTCATTCAGAGCCATTTTGATTTATTCACTAAATATAAACGAGCAGTAGCCACTGCAGGGTAGTTCAGTGCTGAGGGAGAGAAGAGGTAAAGGCAAAGAGAAGTAAAGACTAGAAATACAAGTTAATGCAATAAAAAAGAGCAAGAGAGAGAGTGTGAGAGATTAAAAGAAGGATGGAAGGAAGAAGGGAAAGGTTGAATATAAGATCAAGGCTCTGGGACATGTGAGCCAGGTCAGGTGAATGAAATGAGGAAATTGAACTTATCAACCACACGACTGCTTCTGATTCAGTTTGCAAATGCTGCAGCATGGCAAGTAGCTGCTGATGCAGTGCAGATCCAGGACAGCATTAAAGCTAAGCCTGAGGGGACTACCTGGACTCGTTCTCCATGTTAAGTTGCATTTGTTCTTCATTTTACAGCTTTCAAATTTCCCTGCACGTGTCTATGAGGAGGAGATGAAAAACAGATACACAAAACAGAGCAAAAAAGCCAGATGGTTTTTAAAATTACGTTCTGTATCCACAGCCTATAACATGTTTTATGTGAAATATATAACGTATATATATTCATGTATGTATGCATTTTTTTTATTAGAGATTTATTTTATACTATTTATTAGAGATTTATCGATTGATTGATTTTATTATGGATTTTATTTATTAGGGATTTAATTTATTATTAGGAATTTATTTCTTTCATATTATTTAGAGATTTTTGAACAACCCAAAAAAAACTAGTAAATCTCTGTGTGCGAAAGAAAGAGCAAGCTTATATATTCATTTGGTTTTCTGGGTTTTTGCATCATTTTCTCACTTTGTGTTCACCGATAAGCTCCGTCTCACGCCTCATTCAACCAGCAGCCGCATACTTCATTATGCTCTCTGCAGGAGAGCCACACACACTCAGCAGAGTGAATATTCAGCGCCACTGCGGTCCACCACGCTGCATTCTCCCTCTTTTAATACCTTGATTGGACAAGAGTTGTTATTGTGCTTTATCGCTGTGGTTTTTGATGGGCGGGTGGGACATGTGCGATTATGTGATCCTGGAGCGCAGCTAATCTAGGAGGTTTTACAACAATGAATATGCCTGGAACACTTCACTTATTCAGCTACTAGCAATGAACAAGCTATATTGGGATTTGAGTTTCGAACCAATATACTGTGGCCTTAATAAATATTCAGATACTTCACCACGTTTATAAATGTATGAAATCACAGCATAAGATTACAAAATATTTAACCAAGTTCTACCGATTTTAGAGAAAGTTAATAAAAAGCATGCTTTTCAAGGAAAATTTTAACAAAAAGGAGTTGGTAATGTTCTAAATTAAAACAATAAATTATTCTGTTAAAATTGTGTCACTCATTTGTAAGTCACTTTGAATAAATGGCCACTCACTGTTTGCTAAATGCTTAAATGTAAATGTAAAATTAACATTAAATAAATGTAGACTCTTTATGGTTGTAAATTAACTTTATTATGAACTTTTGAAGGCAGCTGACCTCAAACATCTACTACAATTACAATGAGGCATTGGGACAAAAAAAACAACAACAAAAATATTGTTTTTATTTTATGCAATGTACTTATAAATGTGGCTCGAGTCTCCAAATATTTTTGGGGTCACTAAATTTGATATTCAACTCCATCCCATTATTTAACATTTTTGCATGTAGACATAAAGGCAGATGGAAACTTCAAGTGTGCTGTTGTGCTTGCAGGTCTCAGCAGTGGATTCTCTTGAAGGACCCCTGCTACAGGTGGAGGGTCTCAGCGACTTGCGACTGGAGCTCCACAGCAAGAAACTCAACATCCACCTGGTGCTAATCGATGAGCTCCATCGGCATCTCTACATCAAGTCTACCAGCCGTGTGGGTCACCGAGTAAAAGACAAGGACAAGGGCCGGTGAGTTATTATAACATCCTTTAGATAAAGTATTGAGGAGTATATTCATTAGATCCCTATTGCTTGATTCAAATCTAGCGTCAATTCAGATCAAAGATATGTGGGCTTAGTATTTGAACCCAAAGTAGGTCAACAATATTACAAAAAATGTAGAATAATATAAAAAAAACTTTCTCAAAACATTTGATTCAGGTTGTGGCAGCAAACTCAAAGCAATTACCTTCAGAGTGGCAAAGTCATTTCTCAGCTTTAGATTAATTTACCTTTGCAGGTTGCTGGTGGCAGGGCGCACAGCTCATCTAATTACTGCGTGTGTACTTTTTAAAAAGAGGGACGTGCTTTCTTAAACCAAACACCCCATGAGTCATTGCTGTCTGATCATTAATAAGGGTGTGGAATATGCCAGACAGAATAAGTGATCAGACTAATTTCGAATGCAGGCCTGAATATGGGCCAGAGCTGCTGTAAACCCTAGCTAGTTTGACATTCTAAATAAACTTGAATCAGTCAAAGGGGTGACACGTAGAAAATGTGTTGCGCATCTTCACTAAAGTCTGTTTCTGGATCTCAGCATAGTTCTGCTTCCCATAATTAATAACGGGGGTGATTACGCTATCTTGAATGGAAATTACAATATTAATTCTTTATTGAAGGCTTTGTTCACCAGGGTCTTAAATCATTAGCTTGTTGGTAAACAAAGCCTCTCTGGCCCTATTGCCTCCTTCTCACCAGAGTCGTATAATTAGCTGATTTCAGCATACAGGGCCTGGCCGCCGTGGCTCTGATGCCGGCGTTCAGCGCAAACAGAGATAAGTCATTCGCACCCTCGCGGATGAGCACGAGAGGAATGATAATAGGTTTTTGCTTTTCTCGATGGTGACACGACCGCCCACGTGCGCACTGTCACCAGGGGATTGCTGACCCCCTCCGTCAGTGTGCCGCGCGAACCGCCGCCGCTGCCTCTGCAATGCTAATTCTCGTAGATTAGACAAGGCGCAGCGGTGTAGCACATTAAGCTAATGCAGGTTGGTGACCCCGCAGGGCTGAAGTGTGGAGTTGTTTGTAATAGTGTTTTTGATCTCGGAATTATGCGTGCGTGTTTGTCGCTCTTCCGCTGCTCTGTTTACGGCCATGTAATTATAGCGCGACGCTTTCATGAGGAGAAGTGATTTATTAGTCGGGGTCATGACGCGACTGTAATTTTCTGGCAGGATTTTTATTCATTTCCTCTCTCTCGTCTGTTTCGCAATCCGCCTTGTTTGATTCTTCGTGTTCTGGATGCTTTAATGGCAATGGTTTTGCGGAACGTTCTCTGTTATTTTCATAAAACATTCATGGTTACTCTTTTTATGAATGTTTAAACAATAGCTGCTGTCACTATAATAATGGTTGCTGTTGTGAAGAAGGTAGTAACGGTAACTCTGTTGTTTTTGTTTTTTCAGGTCTGCTTCAAAGGATACGTCTGTTTTAGATGTCAGTTTGTCCACTCCACGCAAACTCACAGAACCCTCACAGTTCAGCACCCCTGGAACATCCAGCAGTAAGAATAATCACTAATAAAACAATAGAAATGACTAGACACTAAAACAACCCTGATGTTTGAAGAAGGATGTGTAGTGCTGCACCAAAAAGAACACCAAAATTCTGGAAGCACTGGACTGAAAACCAAAACTAAAAATATGTTTAAAAAAGTGTTTATTTATTTACTGTCAAGATATTATATTAATTATAAGAGATTAAAATAATTGATTCATTATAAAAACTAATATGATAACATTTATATAGGATAAACTCTATAATGTATATATTATATATTAATCATATTAATTTATTTTGTGTGTATATATATATATATATATCTATATATCTATATATCTATATATCTATCTATCTTAATGTCTGTCTGTCTGTTGTCTGTATCTGTTAATTTTATTTTATGTAAAATATACTATAAATAGACATTTGCAAATATATTAAATGTACAATGCTATATAATTATTTTAATAAAATAGAATTTTTGCACTTTAGTACACACTTACAAACTTATATAGATAAGTTATATAGATAGGTTGACGTTTCTGTCATATTTTTTTCTGATTTTCTTTTTGGACAAAACCTTTTTAAAATAAATGCTTAATATTCTTTATAATATAAAAAAACGGTGAGATATTATGAATTTATGTATACGATGGCTTGAATGCTAAAATATTAGAGATATATGCTTAAAGCTAATAATGTAGTGTACATATTTGCAAATGTAATAAATGTACAGTGTGATATATTGGTAACACTTTAGTATACGGACCAAATCTCACTATTAACTAGTTGCTTATTAGCATGCCTATTATTAATACATTGGCTGTTTATTAGTACTTATAAAGCACATATTCTGCATGACCATATTCTACATCCCTAATCCTACCCAATACCTAAACTTAACAACTACCCTACTAACTATTAATAAGCAGCAAATTAGGAATTTATTGAGGCAAACGTCGTAGTTAATGAATTGTTAATAGCGAGAATTGGAGCTTAAAATAAAGTGACCAAGATATTTAATGTACAGTATTTAGTTGCAGTTTCTGCCTATTTTCTTTAAACAAATTTATTTGTCATAAAAACTTTTCATTGGTTGAATTTTTGATGTATTCAAAACATAAAGACAAAATTAAAACCAAAGGCAAGATAAAGTGAGCATTAGCCAACGAAAGAGAGAATCAGAGTGCTACTTTTTTTGCAGAGAGAGAAAGAGAGCGAGTGAATTAGAACTTGATTTAGTGGCTCATAATTTGAATGATAGATTACTCTCTGCTCTACTGAAGGGAACAGCGGGTGTCCGGGCTGTTATAAAGCGAGGGGTGATTTTGTAGTTCCTGGTGCTCCATATTGTCTGCCAGTGTTCAAAGTGCTAATTAAATCATTAGGACACATCTGACCAGAGTCACTGTGTTTATTAATATGGCACTTGGGGCTGCCACAGACAAGAAAAGACTTGCAACTGTTTGCAACACAAACTCCTATTATACGTACATTGAGAAGATTGTTGTAATATACACAATCTTCTCAATGTACAATGTATGTTAGTGTGTACAATATACACACTAACACTCTGACATAACAATTTTCACTTTTACAATTACACAGTGACTCGCACACACACAAGAACACGCACTCTCAGGTTTCATGATCTCAGTACATCATGTTTCAGTAAGCATATTAACCGGTGCAGATGAGATACTCTCTCATGTTATTAATCATGCAGCGCTGTCAGCACAGCTGGGGTGCGGGCCTTGTTATCCGTGCTCTCCTGTGTGGGGCTGACTCCACTGCGCTCCGAGACTCTTATCAGACCCACCAACCCACCCACAGCTGTCTGTTTCTCCCACACTGTCTCTGAGACATGCTGTCAGTTGTCAGTACAACTATAGACAACCCTATCTGTCTGTCTGTCTATCGGTCTGTGTGTCTATATGTCTATCCATCAATCTGTGTGTCTGTCTGTCTGTCCTTCCATCTGTCTAATTATCTGTCTCTCTGTTTGCCTGTCTGTCTGTCCATCCAACTGTCTGTCTGTCTATTTATCCAGCTATCCTATCTGTCTGTTAATCTGTCTGTTAATCCTTCAATCCATCATCCATCCATCCATCCATGGGACATATTTGTCTGTCTGGCCATCTGTCTGACTATGTGTCTATCCATCAGTCTGTGTGTCTGTTTCTCTATCTATCTATCTATCTATCTATCTATCTATCTATAATCTATCATCTATCTATTGTCTTCTGTTTATTGTCTATCTGTCTGTCTGTCTGTCTGTCTATTAGAACAGTGGTCCCCATACCTGTCCTGGAGGACCCCCTGCCCTGCACATTTTGTATGTCTCCCTAATCAGACACACCCAATTTAGTGCTTGCAGCCTCTATAACGAGCTGATGAGTGGAATCAGGGTGTTTAGATAAGTGAGACATACAAAGTTGCTGGGAAGAGTTTGGGAGACCACGCATTAGAAGATTCCCCGATTCGCTCAGTGCATCGGCACATAAAAAAGGTAAAGATACGTGCACGGTTTTAAAATGTGCAACGCTACAAATTGATCATTTTATCCGATGCTCGTTTCTAACATATTTGCATCAGTAAACATACATTTATTTATATATAATTACTAGTGGATGCGCTATACTTTTATTATTTAGAAAGTGACCAATAATTTGACCAATATTTTATATGTAGATTGAGTTCTTCTCTTTAAACTGTTTCTCAAGCGCGCTCTCTAATCACCGCTGCGCGTGAATATGACGCATCACAACACCACTTGAAATAACCTAACAAATCAATCAGGGCTAAAGCGGTTCCATTAACGAAAAATTAAATTCACACAATTTCACTAATTTGTGCACGCTTATTCTTAAGCAGACCTTAGTGTTGATCATGGATCAAATCGATCCACAATGACAAACAGCGAATATATCTGTGCTGTTTAATGCATTTGAGACATTGTGTTTTCCTCAATGCATAACTGACATGTCACAGGTATATTTTTCATCTGTAAATGTTAGGAAGTCATGCAAATATATCCATTTTGCCATCAGGAGTGGGTGAGGGGCACGCTGAGAGCACGAGCGCAGTGCACGCATGCCCGCATTCTAAACAGACAGGAGCAATCGAATAGGAGTTGCGCAATAATTCTGAGTTAAAATATAATTTTGCTAAAAAATGTTTTTGAAATTAAATGTGTCTTTGTAGAATTTTCAACAGACCATATAAAGGATGTTTTATGATAGCGAAACGAAGTGACTATGGAATATTGAAGGATAAATAGTTTCTTAAATGGTGCTTATAGCAGGTTAAAATAGTCATTTATTTCATATTTATTTTCATTTTAAATTCAGTTGATTTTAAATTTTATTGGTTATTTTTGCTTTAAAGAGCAATTTTAGATTGTGATGTTCTAATGTTCTGTTATCTGTTCTGAAAACTATAAAAGGTACAGCTGTAATAAAACCAGAGAGAAAGGCTGCATGGCTAGAAACTGTAAAAAAAAAAAAAAGTCAAATAATAGTATGTGAGACAGGGGTAATATCATTGTGTTCCTATTGGTCAGTAGAGGAGCTTAGCTTAGCCTGACAGTTAGCCTGCTTAAGAACAGGTTAGTTTCCCAGTATAAGTTGCCACAGTGACTAAGCTTGATATAGGCCTATGTTAAATTTGCTTTATGGAACCAATTAATTTGACAATGAGTCAGACTAACTGATATAAGCCTGGCTTATTTGGTTAACTTGGTTTATGAAACAGGCCTCGAGGCATTACAATTGGTCATATTTTCTCCATTGCATCATATTACATCGAATCGCATTGTGTTGAAGCGAATCGAATCGAAATCGGATCGCACTGCATCGTAATAGGGGTGAATCGAATCGCATCGCATCGGTAGCTGCTTCAAATGTATCTTTAATGTATCGTATCATTTGCTAGGCATCGAGATGCGTTATTTATCAGCCTGAGTCATGGATGCACATCCCTATCTATCTATCTATCTCTCTATCTATCTATCTATCTATTAATCTATCTATCATCTGACTATTTCTGTCGTCTTGTCTGTCTGTCTGTTTTTCTGTCTGTCTGTCTGTCTGTCTTTAGATGATTACTCACCCTTTAATTGTTCTTATTTGCTCTGATTTTGCTAAAGCAGGTAGAAATGTCGCTAATTCGCGCCGACTGCAGTTTTCTTCACATTACATGAAATGTTCGCAATTATTGCTGTCGCAGTGCTTTATGTGTGATAGGGTGACGCCATCAGACAACATTTCCCCTGCTGCGGAAGACGCTTCCCTTTTGTCGCCTATTTTGTCTAATGGCCTTTTGCACATCATTTGTCGGTGGTAATTGTAGTAATTATTTAGCAAGCTACAGTTGGGGGGGGGGGGGGGGGGGGGAAGAAGGAAAAACCTGCGCACCATTTAACTTGCCCTAAACATTTTTTAAAAAAACCATTTTAAACAGGCATTGGATTTGAGTGTATTAGCAGTCAGAAAAATAAGCACTTCGCTGTACGCTCACTCTATTGAGCAGGTGAATATGGAGAGGTGTGTTATGCAGATTTATTTAAGGATTGTGCTGATGTCATGACGAGAAGGGAGGAAATGATTATGAAATTATGGAAACGTGGCCCTGAAACATTGTGAAAAACAACTTTAAAATTAATTTAAATTCCAGGCATTGTAGGTTCAAGTGAAGATTTTCTACAATTTGTGTTTAATTATCAATATATTAATGTTGCTTTACGTTAATATCACTAACCTTTTTAACTGTAAAAGCTCTCTGAGGAAAATGACATTATAAATTAATAACATTAACATTATAAATCTTAACAGATTGTTAGTACATAATCATATTTATTCATATATTCAAATTGGAATGTACATTAGTGACCTGATTAATAGCTATGTGATATTTAATGATTTAACAATTAGCAAACCATATCATAAAGTTTTACTACCATCTGTTTGCTGTCAAGGGTGCACGTATATTTATGTATAGTAGCTGTTCCATAAACTGCTCAGTATTTTCATGCTGCTGTAATTATATATTGTTGTAGTGTTTTTGAAGGAGTGTATGTGTGTTTGTGCAGTTCGTGAGCTGCAAGAGGTGAAAGAAGACTTGGACGTAGACCCAGAGGAGAACAGTGCAGAGTTCATGGGGATCCTGATCAAAGCTCTGGCCAAACTCAAGAAGATCCCGGAAACCATTAAAGCCATCATGGAGCGACTGGAGCCTGAGCTCAAGCAGATCCTCAAGAGATCCACCACTCAGATCGCTGACCACGCTTACCAGAGAGGAGAGAACCTGGCACAGGACAAGCAGCCCAGGTAAAAGCAAATGGAAAGATGGAGCTAGTAGCGTCAATTAAAATGCACAGTCTGCAGGGAATATTAATAATCAAAGTCATATGCCATACAACTGTTTCTTAGTTTTTTGATTGATTTTTTTTGATTTACAGAATACTATATGATAATTAAGATAAGCAGACAAGCACAAAAAAGCATGTATTTTTAATTTTATTATTATTTTTGGTTTAACAAATTAAAGGGATAGTTCTCTCAAAAATGAAAGTGTAATCTCAGGTGATATTATACTAGTCTGACGAGAACCAAGTTTTGTGTACAGCAAAGGAAAACCAGTCTCGGAATCCTATGTGTTTTTATTTTTATTTATTTATAATTTTTTTTTTTTACAAATCCTCGTTTTGTAAGCTACTTCTAATTTGTGACTGTTGTTTTGTTTGCTCTTCTGCGCTTGCATTCGAAATCTAACCGGAGGAGCTTATGCTATTGAATGACTATGTCCTACATCATCCGCTGGAACGCCACTGTCTCATGAACTGAAAGCTAAAGATTACAGTTTATAAAGTTTTGAATATGTATATTTTTCTTACACAAATGCATTTATTCACTTCAGAAGGCCCCTTTTTCATCCCAGTGAAGAATTTCAGATGGAGGAAACACAGTTTATTTTGAACCAAAATAAACTGTGTTCATCCATCATAAAAATGTTTATTTTGGTTCAAAATCTCGACTGCTATTATAAAGTTTGGAAGAGCCAGGACATTTTTTAATATAACTCTGATTGTATTCAGTCATATGCACCTAGGATGGCTTGAGGGTGAGTAAATCATGAGGTAAGTTTTATCTTTGGGTGAACTATCCCTTTAAGACATTTAATTCAAACAGCAAATTAATGCATTTCCACAAATGAACACTGGGAAAAGTGTTTGTGAGTCTGAAATTCGTGTTTTGTTTTGTCAAGACATTAAAAAACATTTGTGAATCTTATTGCATATTTCCAAATCTTTTTATTTCTGAATTTATTTATGAACAAGTACCACCACACAAATATGCACAGCCATACTCAATAGTTGCTCAATGACTGATTGCTTAAAGCATCCATAGTTTTTACTTGAGACATTTGCTATTCTTTTAACGTGATATATTTCCTAATGCAAGTACATAACGTAAGGCAAGACTGGATTGTATCAGATGGCTCTTGATTTATTATTATTATTATGACCAGTTGGCTCTTGGAGATTATTAAAACAAATGTATTTACATTAACATGCACTAACAAATCATGCAAAGGGAGAGAATCATATAGAAGTAAATGGGGTCAGTTTTGATTTAATGTTGTCCTTTAAATGATGTAGGAAATAAAAACTGCCAATGACAGTCACTTCAGATGTAGTTCTCCCTCTTGCAGTTATTTTGTTTTTAAGGGAAGCACTTTGGAAGGCATTTGTACTGAAGTGTGATTGGTTTCCATTGTTTTCCTTCTTTATTGCGCTCTCTCTCACTTTAGCCGATGATGGCTTGCTGGATCAATGCTCTCATCTGTCATGTGGCATTCATACCTCCCTCATTTCCAGAAATGGTGTAATCCATAAAAGCGAGCTGTGGCCTGTGTCTGCTTAAGCATCGGCTCTAACGGAGAAAAACAAAAGCAAGGAAAGAAAAGACAGATAATGAAGGCTGTTAAAGAAACGCTCTTTACCCAAGGCAAAAATGAACTCTCAATTGCTTATTTTTCCACAGCCATTCTCTGGGTTTTAATGTTTGCCCACCGCTCTTTTTTTCGCATGTGAGCTTCTAGTGTGTGAGAGAATATCCGCTGACGTTTCATTGTGTGCTTTTAATGAAATAAACAAGGGGTTTTCTTTGAAAGCTGTGACGGTTATGATAGAAACTTTAGTAATATGTAAGATAAATGGTTTTACATGTGTGTGTTTCATGTGAATGCACTAAAGTATCATACAGTGTAATTACCTTAATAATAAATTACACAATAAGCACTGCTGATTGTTCATAAATCTGTTTCCTGTAAAGTAAACCACCTTTGCAAGGGTTTATTGTAAATAAAATCTTTTAAATGACCTGAGTGAAAATAAGGTCCCATTTTAACCATACAGCAATTTCAGTGTTTACTTGTGTTGTCTGTGCTAACGTGAAAGTTGAGGTAGGGCTCCGTTTCTATGGAAACTTCAGCAGAAAAATGAAGTCGCTGCTGCATTACAGTTCACAGTGAAAAGTATGTCTTATGTTTCCTAATCAGACTTGATATGACAAGGATTGTAGTGACTTTAGCAGATCATATTGTACAGAGACTTTTATATTATATTATATTGTTGATATGTGTGTGTTTGTGATTCTAACCACATAAGAGCATTCATTCGTTCATTCTTTATTTCTTCCTTTTTGTTCATTTTGCCATTTATTTATTTGTTTGTTTATCATTCACTTTCATTAATTCGTCCTTTTTGTTATTTATTTATTCTTTCTATTTTTTTTCTTTTTTTATATGTATTTGATTTATTTATTCTTCCTTTTTTATTTTTTCTCCCTTTAATTTATTTATCTTCCCTTTATTTATTTATTTGTTTATTTATTCATTTATTTATTCTCTTTTTTCCTCCTGAAGTATTGTTTTGATTTAGTATGGTATAAAATGTAATTATTAAATGTAAATATTTGTTAATAGTTCTGTAAAAGTTATTTGTATAAATATTATTTATTCTTCATCTGTTTCTTTTTTCTCCCTTTATTGATTTCTTCCCTGTATTTATTTATTAATTCGTTCCATAGCTTCCCCTTTTGTTCCTCCTTATTTATGTGTTTCCCATTTATTATTTTTCTATCTTCTTTTTCTATAAAAATAGTCAGAATATGGCCATCGATGGAGATGCTTTTTAGAGCCAGACAGTGTAGTTGCGGCATTGACCAACTAGCCCATGCTAACAAGCCAAACTTTGACCGCTTGGTTCATGCTTTGGTTTGGCTTTCTGCAATGTTTGTATGAAAAAGTGTCATCCTGTATAATATGTGTTTACATGTTGAGTCAAGGGTCATGTCCTGTCCTCTGTAATTCAAGCTTAACATGTGTTATCATTCACCGTCCCTCATGTGAACATCCATCATCTCCCTGCCGTCCACCTCCCTGCAATCCTAATACCCTACATCATGCTGTCACCTCCAACCTCTTCATTCCGCCTACCAGTGTTTTCTTCTTCCTCATTTTACTGGGACGAATGAGTAAACTCCATAAAAGTCAGACAGATGTGTGTCCTCCTAGTGGACCCAGAGAGTTTGACAGATGCCGCTAATTGTTGTTGGTGAACAGCTGCCGCTGCTCAACAGGGAGATTCTGTCAGCACCCTGCTGCTGTCATGTTCATTAGTAACAGAGAATGCACCGCTTTTGGCTCGGTTTTGGTGATGTAGAGGGATTTCTGACAGCCAGACTGACTGCAGTAGTGGCTTTGTCTTTGGAAAGCTTCTAGATTAGGAGTTTTCAAACTGGGGCCCAGGGACCCCCAGGGGCCACAAGGGGGTGCTGGGGGTTCTAGAAACAAACAGACAAATAAAAAAGGTTAGCACAATGTATATTTTAGGGCTGTCAAAGTTAACATATCAACTCAAAACTTAAAAACCCTATTACTAATAATTAATGTGATTAATGACATATTTGAAATGCATGTGTCGAATGTGTTACAGTTTCATTCTGCTTAAGAAATAAATTGTGATTGTTATTCTATTGATAGTCCAATTGTTTTTTTTTTTAATGTTTATGTATTTAAAATATCCACAATATACTTTCAGGAGTAGTTTGTTTTTTGTTCTCCCTGTCGTTTCTGCATTTTAGCCAGATAATATTTTTTCCTTTAGCTTTAGTACAATAACAGTATATTCAAAGCATGTATTAAATAAATGATCATTATTTTAGATACATTTTGAAGTGTTGTTTTTCTCTCTCTCTATCGCCCTCTTCAGGTTGTTGCTGGAACTGCTTGAGCTGTTGTTTGATAAGTTGAATGCCGTGGCCCAGGCTCACAGTGTGGTTCTCAGTCACCTTCAGCAGATTGTCGTCTCTCGCAATGGAGCCCAAGAAGGGATCAAACTCTATGAACAGGCTGATGTCTATGCCAAGATCCAGACCGTCCTACAGGTCAGTCCCTGCAGAGTCATTCAATAAAGCAGATCCAGGTCATTGGATGATATATTTGGAATCTAAAATATTGCAGTGAAGTAATGCAATATGTTAAAGTGGATTTTGCTAGAAGCTATTTTGACTACCTAGCAATACCCTAGCCATGTATTAGAAACAATTCAAAGCACCTTCTTTAACATATTATTCATAGCAACTCCTTGGCCACAACGCCATGCTGTGGCTTTCAGTCTTTCAAGCCGATATTCAAAGCAGATTCATGCTATTAACTGTTATTTACAGGTAACTGTATAGTCAATTACTAATAAACAGAGGGTTTGTTTACAGCTATTAGCTGTTTCTTGTGTCTTTTCTATTAAAGGGTTAGTTCACCCAAAAATGAAAATTAGCCCATAAATTACTCACCCTCAAGGCATCCTAGGTGTATATAACTTTCTTCTTTCAGACGAATCCAGTCGGAATTATATTAAAAATGGTCTTTCATCTTTCAAGCTGTTTAATGGCAGCGTGGGGTGGCAGTAATCTGTTAAAGAGTGATTTCATGACATAAAAAGCACCCATCCATAATAAAAAGTGTCTCACACGGCTCCGGGGCGTGAACAAAGTCCTCCTGTAGTGAATCGATGCGTTTTGTAAGAAAAATAACCATATTTAAAACGTAATAATCAATTTAATCTAGCTTGCGTATACTGTTGTAAACGGAAGCAGCTCCGGGGCGGGTGACGTATGAGGTCGCGCGTTTTTGCGAATGCACACTCAGAAGGTGAAGTGGAAAGCGCTGGGGAGAGATCAAAACAAAATAACTGTTACTAATTAGAAGTACAAAACGAGGATTTGTAAAGAAGAATTGTCGCGGATTGCGATATAAGCCAATGAGGAGAATGGGTTCCTTTCTAAGTAAGGAACCGTTGCTTCCTGGCTCACTGGAAAGTATTGGGTTCATTGAGGAATCACGGAGCATAGACAGCAATACAACCCCTGGATAATCACATGGATTATTTTACCGACCTCCTTGCTACGTTTCTGGACTTGGGAACATTTCAGTTGTATTGCTGTCTATGCAGGGTCAGACAGCTCTCAGATTCCATCAAAAATATCTTAATTTGTGTTCCAAAGATGGACGAAGGTCTTACGGGTTTGGAACGACAAGAGGGTGATTCTGACAGGAATTTCATTTTTGGGTGAACTATCCCTTTAAGACTGTACAAGTGGAGAAAGAATGTGTGACTGAAGTTTTGGGAATAATCTACTTAAGCTCATCCCAAGTGTCATGTTTAATTGGAGTGTGTTAATTGGAAAATGTTGACTTTTTAGTGTGCATGTGTGTTTTGAGGCAGGTGAGATTGCCAGCTGTTCATGTAACCTTTGAAAATCTCTCAAGAGGCCCAACATTGTGTCACACATTTGTGTGTTTGAAAAGCACCTGCTGGAAATCCTGTTGCAGGGTTTTGTCTCATGTGATGCGTATACTTTGTTTTGTTTTATGTTTTGTATTTTATGTATTTTGTGTTTTGTTTTGTGCTTTGCTTTACTTTGCTTTGCTTTGCTTTGCTTTGCTTGTTTTGCTTTGCTTTGCTTTGCTCTATTTTGTTTTTTTTTGTATTTTATTTTATTTTTGAGTTAAGCTGCGTTCACTCTAGCAGCGACTAAGGGGCTGGCGATGAGGTCGCTAGTGGGCGTTCTCACGTTGACAGCGAATCAGTTCTCTTGCGATAAAGACAAACAGTGACGGGCAAAAATAATAAAGATAATATACATATAAATTGAATCCGTACATAAAAACAAAAATGAATGATGACGGCAAGGTTCAGCGTCATTTCCATCACTGCTGAGATGAGAGGAGAACGAGTACATGAGCGCTGTCTTCTTTCCCATTGGCTGTCGCTCCCGAAAGTCACTCTTAATTTACATAAAGTTGAAGGATTCTGAACTTTGATGCATCGCTGGACACACCCCATCCGTCGCCAATGGCCGCTGTCGGAAATCGCCAGCTTTCCATTGAAATGAATGGGATCATGTCGCTTTGTCGTTGCGTGTCGCTTGTAGTGCGAACACGGCTTTACGCCAGTCACTAGATTCAAGTGGCAATTTAGATTCAACATTCACTAAATTCACAATATCAGTCTTACAATCTTACATCATATCTTGTTTTTCCCCGTAAATGGAGAATTGTTCTTCTGCTGGCTTTTACAATGTTGATTCGCATCTATCTAGAATTATTTTCTCAAGCAATTTAAAAAACGCTTTAGGTACAGATGGTCAAACTAATTGAAAGTTCAGATTCAAAGACGTTGTAAAAATTAGACCTCATAATCTATTCATGTTCATATTATCCTCTGTATTCACTGTTTTTCTTCCCTTAAAGAATTCCATCTCTTGACATTCTCTCTCTCCCCAAATCTCATTCCAAGTGTGCTCTTTCAGAGCATTGTTTTTCAGCTGCATGCTAGAGAGGATCAAGTTGTATAGACAGGCATCAGAAGGAAGGAGAGAAAGAGAGATGGGAGTGGAGGTACAGCTGGGGAATGAGTAAATGGGTTTGTCATCACTCCATCAAACAGGGTGAAGAGTCAGACTGTGACCTTGTACTTTCCTCCTGTCTTTTTTTTCACTCCTCCTTTCAAAGCAGTCTGCAGAGAGCTGTAACGAAAGAACAAGCTTGGCCCTGCCAACTGTTGCTAAGGCCCTGCTGAGCTCTTCGTAGACCGAGGAGCATCTTCCTGAGAGTTGACTACAGAAGTCAAAATATGCATTTAACTGCAGTGTGATGAGGAGTTTGACTGTGTGTGTGTGTACTGCCTCTTTTTTCAGCATTCATCACTATCAAAATCAAACCATCACAACAAAAAAACAATCAAAACAAAAACAACAAATAAAAAATCAATCAATCAATTCAAAAACAAAAAAATCAAAAATTCACAAAAATCAAACAAAAAATCAAAAAAAAATCAATTCAATCAAAAAACAATTATAATCATCACATCACATTAAATCTCAATCAACAACAATTCAAAACAAAAAATCACAAAAACCAACATCCAAAATCAAAACAAAAAATTCATTCAAAAACACACAAACAACAACAAAAATCATTCATTCAAAAAAAAAAAACACTCAAAACATTCAAAATAAATCAAAAAAAAAAAACAGAAATTCAAACCAAAACAAAAATCAACTATTCATCATCAACAACAATTCAAACAAATCAACAATCAGAAACAAACTTCAATTCACAAAAACAAATCATCAAACAAACAACAATCAAAAAAATCAAAAATTTCAACACAACCAAAAAAACCAAAAAAAACAACACATCATCATCACGATTTCAAAACAAAAATTCATTCAACAACAGAAAAAAAAATCAAAACAAAAAATTAGGCAGCACTAAAGCACCTCACACCCTAGCAACAGATTCAATTGTTTATTTTGAGCCTTTGCTTCAGTAGATCTGTAGAGGTCTAGAATGAATATGACTTTAAATGAAAACACACGCACACACACTCACACACATATATACATATATAAATATACATACATATAAATAAGTGGCTTTACTGTCACTTTTGATCAATTTAATGTGTGCTTACTAAATAAAAGTATTAATTTCTTAAAATAAATCTTACTGTCTCCCAAACTTTGGAATGGTAGTGTATATTGGATGACCAATAGACAATAATTCTAATGAGTTGGTTGGATTTAGGGCCACAAACTTAAATAATCAGGTGGTCAAAATTAAGCAAAGACAAAAAACTTAAGGCCACAGGATGGGGAAGTGTTCCTACAGCACACACAGCCATCCTGGCTTTGCTAAAATAATTCATTAAGGTAGATGTAGGTAGAAGGTAGATAGAATCATTTGTGTTTTTTCTCTCCTCCTGATGCATCTTTTTGAAGTATCATCTGTTCTCTTTTTCCCTTCTCCTTACTGCGACAGCATTTTGTCAGTTCAGACTGGTCCACATGTTCAAATATAGACACTTCCCCTGGCTTTGCAGGGGAAGCCAAGTTTCCAGCCAAGTTTTCTCTGTTCCTGTGGGAGACAGGAATCACATTGACCTTTCCATTAAACTGAAGACATGAAGGCCATGGACAGATGGACCTGAGACTCAAGAGACTTTATAATCTTTATTCTTTCACTTCCTGACTATTTGAACTGTGGCTAGGCCATTTTTGAAAACCGGAGAGCAAAAGTCTGATATTGTTAGAATCCATATTGAGCTTGTAAACCTAGTTCGTAAAAGGCCATGCAGAGTTTTTTAGGAGTATGTGGAGTAAATAGTTATTGACTTTTGGAGTTGCCGTTGACTGAAATGTTTGCCACTGACAGACCAGTCCTGAATTTGTCCTACATCATTTTATCCTTTTAAATACCACAGAAGAACGGACAAAACTGGCAGTAGTAGTTATAGATATAGTTTTTTTATAATGTGTTCTTAATGTAATTCTGTCATCCCCCAGTAGATATTGGTATTGATATTGAAATTTTATATTTTAATTTTTGATAGTTTATTTTTTTTTTTTTTTACCAATGCTGAATTATTGATTTTTGATATGTTTTGATAATGTTTTCTTAAAGTAAGCTTTTTAGTCCCGGTATTAAAGAGATCTTTGAGTTTGATTTTTGAACAATGACAAGATATATACATTTTTATTTTCACTTGGCTGTTGACTTTGATCTTAATGATTAATTATTGGTATATTTTTCATGTATTACCAAGTAAAAAAAAAAAAAATGAAATTAAGTATACAATAATTAATAATTAAGATCCAGTCACAGCCCTTAAAATAAATAAATAATAAAATGAATAAAATAAATCAATTAATAATCTCTCTCACTCCTCTCTCTCTCTCTCTCTCTCTCTCTCTATATATATATATATATATACGCATATGTACGTATTTATGTATAATTTTTATAAGTACTTAATTCTTACCAAGTTCCAAGTCCCACACTAATATTTCACATCAGACAGCAGAAAGACTTTATATCACTTTAAGAAGATAAAAATGATGGTGCTTGTTGTAATCTTGCTCTTTCGCGTTGTATTACTGTCCCTCCTTCTAAGCCTTACGAACTTGAGCCCAAGAATGATGGATAAGAGGGTGAGGGGAACGAGAGCGTGAAAGGGGAAAAAAGAAAGGAAATTACAAACTTTCCACTTTGACAACTTGTTTAGATTTTGTGGGAGCCACACACCCTCAGAGTAATTGGATTATACAGTGTTAGTGAGGCGTTTCATGCCCTGACAGTGATTAGTCTGGCAGTGGAGGGAGAGGCAAAGTGCTTCTGTTTCATGTCGGCGAGATAGACAGACACATGGCCTCTAAATGAGCTGTTGTGTACCAGTCTAAATGATCTATTGTAACTGGCCACGGCTTGCATATCGCTTGTGGATTTGAAAGATTTCCACCACAGGGTTAATGATCATAACAGTTCATTTCCATCTTTTAAAGCCCAGCGTTCCTCTTTCCCCCCAGGCTTTATGGTCGAGGCATGCTGGTTGTTTTGAAAAGCGCCACTCTTATGTTCATTAATTATGACAGTAATTATGCATTCTTTTGTGATGTGCGTCTCTGTAATAGCAACGCCTGTAGTGGACTATACCGAGTATCGCTGACGAGAATGCTAATAACCCAGTCGTAACAAGATGCTGTTCCAAGCACTGACCTCTCTGTGCGATATGTTATATCTAGTGAACTAGAATATTTCAGAAGTGCTGGATACAATGGAGGATGAGGGGTAGAAAATGATCAGTGAGGCTTTTGAGTCCATAGTCTCCACAGTGTATCACTGATGAGGTCAGCTTGTGTTTTTAAAGAAAGGTTATTGGCTCTCTTGAGGGAAGGAATTGTTTTAGACTTGAACAAATCAGTTTTTTTAACATAGAGGCTCACACTCATTCAAAGTATTTTTTGTCATGCTATTTTTTTCTTTTGTTTTGTTTTATTTTGTCTTGTCTTAATTTGTTTTGTCTTGTTTTTGGTTTGTTTTGTTTTGTTTTGTTTTGTTTTTTTTTGTTTTGTTTTGGTGGAGTGGTTTTTAACTTGTCTTGTTTTTGTTTTGTTTTCATTTTGTCTGGTTTGTCTTGTCCTGTTTTGGTTTGGTTTGTCTTGTCTTGTTTTGGTTTGGTTGTTTCTAGTTTTTGGTTTGTCTGTCCTGTTTTTTTTTTTTTTTTTGTTTGGTTTTGTTTGTCTTGCCTTCTATTTTATTTAGTTTTTAGTGTTTAGTGTTTTGTTTTTAATTCTTCTTTGTATTTAATTTTATTATTTCACTGTTTTTTATTGTTTTTTTATTATCATCTTTTTCTATTTTTAATCTCTCTACTTGTCTATTTTTAATAACTTCATAAATTTTAATTTTCATACTTTAATGTCTGCTTTACTGAACTCTTTCCTCAGGTTATTTGAATGATCAACAGTAAGGCCCATCTTAGTCTCTAAATCAAACTCATATTAAGCCTCTGAAAGATTCAACCCATGTTATTGATTCTGGTTAAAGTTGGCATTATGTATTTGAAACCTCAGCAGATTATTTTTCAGACAAGAGTGTGGAAGGTTTAAACTTTTCTGTATGTGAGATTAAAGGGTTAGTTCACTCAAAAATTAAAATTAGCCCATGAATTACTCACCCTCAAGCCATCCTAGGTGTGTGTGACTTTCTTCTTTCACAGACTAATCCAATTGGAGATTATATTAAAATTGGCCTGTTCCCTCCAGCCTTTCAATGGGGGTATACGGGTGTTGGTTGTCACACAGTTCCAGAAGAAACTTTTTTTTGGACATACAGTGCGCGCATCCAAGAATAAACACGTCCCTCACGAAACGGCTCCGGGGGTGAATAAAGGCCTCCTGTAGTGAATCCATGCATTTTTGTAAGATAAATATCCATATTTTAAACGTAATAAACACTTTTTGTTTTGTTTTGTCTCCGCGTTCGTCACTCATCAGCCGGAACGCCGCGCTTCTTCCTGTATGACAGTCAGCGGAAGTGAGAAAAATCTTTCAAAAATGCATGGATTCGCTACAGGAGGCCTTTATTCACCCCCTGGAGCCGTGTGAGGTTTGTTTTATTAAGCAGATTTCACGTCTTCTGAACTGTTGACAACCAACACCCGCTTACCCCCATTGAAAGGCTTGGAGGGGCCAGGACAATTTTTTTATATAACTCCGATTGGATTAGTCTGAAAGAAGAAAGTCACATACACCTAGGATGCTTTGAGGGTGAGTAAAACAGAGGCTAATTTTAATTTTTGGGTGAACTAACCCTTTAACTAAATCAATCACAGGACTTATAGCAGTTGTGTTGTCATAATTACTCCGTAGCTGTGACTTTTACATTTTTACTTTGCATTTGTGACATTGTAACACATTGATTCCCTCACCACATGTGCCTTGAGACCATGACTTTCAATTCCAGAGTGATTGCGGTGGTTAAGCACCAGATTTCCTGCTAACATATGCTTGGATCAGCTGACAGTTAAGAAGAGAAATTCTCTTAATTTTGCCTTTTAACTCTATGTGAAAATATGGTAAAATATTATTTGAACTCAATATATCTGGCATAAAACAGCTACTATTCTATTCACGGGCATATATTTATATATTTTGTGTGTATGAAGTGAAAATCTGATGTAATAGCATGCCAGAATGTAGGCATAATATATCAAAGCGATTGATTAATCAACTTTTAATCAACCTGTAATTTTTTCTTTTTACCTGAGGTGTCATATTAACATATTACCTTGGCTGCATGCATCCAAGATCAATAGCATTATGTTAAGCATCACATACTGTTGTTTATATTAGATTGTTTTTCGTCTCTATTTGTGTTTCCCAAACACCCATGTGTGCTTGTATTATGAATAATGGTAAGGTATCCATGGAGACAGAATCACAGGTTCATAATGCCCCTCCTCCATAATGATTATAGTTTTATTGTCAGTCAGGTCATACGTTTTTACTTGCACTGAAATGAGTAAAAAAGACAAAAGTTTGTTTTTGTGTTGTTAAAAATTATAACGGTCATGTATGCACCTAATTTTTAAAAACACTTTAGTGGTTATGTTTTGGTGTCAGGCTCCTTCTTGGAAACTATGGAACGAAAAGAAACTGCGTTTTCTTCGTAATCTCAAGAGGGGTTGGGGAGAGGCAGGAAGCTTTGTTTATTTCCCTTGCTTCTTAAAGCACTCTGCAAACGTCTATCATCAGAGAGCAGGTGCTCACCTGCACATCCTTCAACACTGGTTTTCTTCTTTAATTAGCTTGATTGGTGACTAATAGAGAGGGTGAGTGCTGCTTTTCGCTGTTCATTAAATTGAGAATGTGTCCTCAAAGACAAGGGGCTGGGTTTAAAGGTTCACTAAAGATTAACTCTTGGTTTTCCAGGCGCATCTAAAGACGTCGATTCGGAAGGAAGCAGAATTGTTGTGGGATACGCATTTGTGCACATCACAAATCCAGCCAGTGTGCTCTGTGTTTATTATCTGGTGTGAAAAGCCATTTGCTGTTTCTCACAGGCTCTTGTTTCCCAAGCCCATTTTCAAGCTGGTCTTTTCTTGGAAGAGGCCATGAATATTGATTTTTCTCTTCTGTTAAAACAACCTAGTCTTTAAGGCTCCAATAAAGAAAAGGGCCTGTGAAATGAACATCCGGAAATGGAAGGGTTCAGAGTGTGTCCATCACGTTACTGCTGCTCAAAGTGCTGATTTTATTCTGTTTTTGTTCTCCCTTTGGAGATCATTTGGAGGATGATCATCCTGAGAAAAGTCAATGACAATCTTTCATTTACTAGGAATTTACCTAACTACTATATTTTCTGAAACGACTAGTCATCTTGATCCATCCTTAGGTTTCCTTTGTGGAGGTTTTTCTTCATGAAGACATAGATTGGTGTATATATTAGCTGCCCTCTCAACACAGCTATGACACCGGCTATGAGACGTCACAGTAATGTAAAACAGGTCTTTTGTTAGTTTGTGTCCATCCATGGGCGGCATAAATCATAAGTGGGCCGCTCTTTGTCTCTGTTTGATGTGGTGTTTTTAGACGTTCCTGCTGGAGATCAGCAGTTTGTTCTGCATGTTTTATTGCCAGTCTCATTCGAGGGTTCTTTGTATTGTTGGCTGAGCTGCCTCTGTTGTTTCCACCTACTTGTTTGGTGTTTTAAAATGGACACAGCACTGCTGCTGCCCACGCTTCATCTCTGTTCATCTCTGGTTACGGAAAAAAAGAAGGCTGTTCTAATAAGCCGCATTATAATGGGGACAAAGGCACTTCTGATGAGGCATGAGGCGTTTTAGTGAAAGTAACCTTGCTGGCTGTGGTGGTGGTATAATGAGTCCTGTCTTCAAGTTTTCCTCCCTTCATCTTCCTGTATTTTTCTTTTCTTTTAAATGTCTTGCAACAAATATTTTCATACACATACAGTTCACACAAACCATGAAGAATAAATTCATGCTAAAGCATGATAAAACTACACCACTGCTACTGTTGTTCCAGCACTAAAACATAAAGGATATTACCAACAATTTGGACAGTGATATTGAGGATTGAGGATTGTATTAATTACCAATTAAATGACCAATATTTACAACATCCATTCTATGCAGCATCCACTGAAAAAAAAAAGATTTGCTGCAGAATCAGTTTTTACTCAGAAATTGCTATTACATTTCACAAATAACTACTTACACATTCAATTGAACTTGAAATGTTAAAGTAGAAGGACTGAAATAATTTTGGTTTTCCCCCCCCTCCCCCTTGTAAACATACTCCAATAATATTTTTTTTATTCGCAACTTTGAAAATCATTTATACAGTCTAGTGATTTTTTTATTGGCTCCTATGTTTACCTTTATCATAATTGTCATATTGTAATGGACGAAAACTGTTTTTCCCCTCCCTCCCCCACACCCATCCCATCACCATCCCCACACTTATTTTTCAATCTTGGTTAAAAAAACAATTGCGCATTCCCCGTTATTTACGATTTTTTTTTTTTAAGTAGTCAGACATAATATCTTATTATATCAAGAAATATCTTATTTATTGATAATAATATCTTATTAATATCAAGAAATATCTTATTTATTGACTTTTAAAGTTTTAAAGTTTATTTTATTTAAAGTTTTTTTTTAAACTAAATTTACATTACATTTACTTTACTTTTTTGACATTACCTTTTGTCACCACTCTGCATGGACTGGGTGTTGTGTTTCATGCACATTGTCTCGAAAACAAAAACTGTGTGACCTAGTTTTCCCTCATGTCTGATTATTGTCATTTGGTTCAGGTGTTTGTCGTTAATTACCCTCATCAGCCCTCCTATTTAAGTTGTGTTCAATTCACTGTTTGTCGTCCGGTCTACTACGTCCCTACATGTGCTCCTGCCTGTTCTGTACTGGATTTACCCTTGTGTGGATTTATTAAAGACTATTTGCATTGCTCATCATCTTCCTCTTGCGTTTCATTCCACCGTAGCTGTGACAGAAGACCGGACCTAGAAGAGAAATAGTAAGCCGGTCGCCTTTTCCTTCCCCTCCTTCTCCCCTTTTATTTTCCCCCTCCCCCCCCCATTTTTCTTTTTTCGGTTCTTTGAAAGTTTTTTTTTTTTTTTGTTGTCTTTTTTTTTTTTCGTTTATGGATTGGGCGGCAAACAAAGATGATTCTCTGTCGATCTAGTTTAGTTTGCCCTCAGATTAGCCCGTCTTGCTGTCACACGGCCTTCCGCATCCTTACCGCATATCCCCTACCCCCACCCTCCATCCGCCCGGTTCACGCCGGAGCCATCTGTTCCTCCTTGGCCCTCCGGATCCTCCCGTCTACCTCGCTCAATTATATCGCTCTACATCTCTCACCTCGGGCGCCTACCATCGTTGGGGGGGGGGGGGGGCCCCCTGGAGCCGTCAGCCCTTCCTCCACCATGGCTCCTCCTGTTTGTTCCCTGGAATCCGTTCATCGTCCTCCTCCTGGGGGTCCATCCTCCACCCAAACCTCCTCCAGTATTTGTCTGCCTGCCTTCCTGCCAGCCCTTTGCCATCCCCGTCACCATCCCATATCCACTCCTTTGTCCTCCTCCTAAGTCACCCTCCGTCCCTCCCTTTGTTGTTCCTCCCTGCATGCGAGGTCGCGCTTGTTCCTGAGGGGGCGAACCTGTCACATCTAAAAAACACAAAACACCCCATTGGTCTTTTGTTGTGTTTTCATTCCTCATGTGTTCTGTGTGACCTAGTTTTTTTTTCTTTCTCATGCATGTCTGATTCTTGGGTCTTTTGGTTCAGGTCTGCCATTAATTACCCTCATCAGCCCTCCTATTTAAGTGTGCTCCTGCCTGTTCTGTTGTGGATTTACCCTCTTGTGGATTTATTAAAGACTATTTGCATTGCTCATCATCTTCCTTGTGCGTTTCATTCCACCGTAGCTGTGACAACATTACATTACATTTGAAGTTTTTTTTATTATTATTTTTTAATGTTTTTTTTAATATCTTCTTACTTTTTTTTTTTTAATTCTATTGTGTACATTTGTCTTTTTTATGCCAATGCCAAAGACAAATTTCTATTGTACGGCACATTGATTGGATAATAAAGCATTAAGTTAAAAAAGTAAGCTCCATATAAAGGGAACGTACAAATGTATTGCATTGTACTACAGGAATTTTGTAAATTGCTTTGCTGGGATGAATTTGCTGACTTATCACTTTTTAATCTCTCTTGAATATCTCTCTCCATCTGTCCCCCTTTCTGTGTTTACTGATTTCATCATGAATTCTCTCTCTCTCTCTCTTTCTTTCTTTTTCTTTCTCCCGACAATCTCTTTTCTGTCTCCCCCACCATCCATTCATCCTCCATGGTTAATTGCCTTTAAAAGTTCCGTGTTCCCTTCTCCGAGGTCACTGAAGTGGGTCCAGACTCCTTCATCAGGCAAACGCTGGCATTTAATTAAGTTGGGGGTCTACATGCGAGACCCGCTCCATCACTGGATCAGATGGGCATTAGTAATTAATAATCTGACAGGAATGTAACGGCCTGGCCAGATTGGACTTGTCTGTGGGTTGAGGAATAGCTGTTGATGAGGCTTCCCCTCCTCTCATAGACCGTTCCCTTCTTATCTCTGTTTAATTATGCTATTATCAGTCAGATGTAGTTCCATCTGTCCTTTCCTAATTCCATCTCCACTTTGGAATGTTTTGCAGCTGGGATTTAGAAATAGACCAAGCAAATTGCTTCACTAAATTATAGAGCCATTGGAAAATGGCTTGCTAATTTGTGGAAAAGTTTACTTGAACTTCTTGTTCAGTCCTCTTGCAGCTGTTTGAACCTCCCTTAATGGTTATGGATAGTGTTGAATGGGATATTCATGAACTCGGATGTGCAGTTTTAATCAGAGTTAATGGGTTTTGCTGGCGGACATGGCAGGCGTTCGAATTTACACAGACAGCCGGGAAAGATGGGCCTGAGACAGACCTAGAAACAGATTGGTTCAAACTGATGCAGTTAAGCCATTTGAGACTAGGGGTATACATAACTTAACTAGAAAATGAATTTTAGAGCTTTCAAAGTTAATGTTATGAACAATATTTTGTGTTTAAATCTCTGTACAAGTAAATCAGAATGAATTGAAAATGTTTTTCCCCCCCAGGTTTATACACTACAGTTCAAAAGTTTTGGGTCAGCAAGATTTTTTTTTTAGAGGAATTATTAATAATTAATAGAAAGGATTTTTTATTAAATAAGGATGCTTAAATCAATCAAAAGTGACAGTAAACATATTACAATTGTTCCAAATAAAATGAGCCGTTCAAAATCGTTCTACTCTTCTGTCTGTTCGTCTAAGAATAATGAAAAAAATGTAAACTGATCTTTTTGAGAAATGAGAAGCACAAACAACCGTTTAAACACAACTGCTTTTAGTTCACAACTGTTTTCAACATTTATATTAAGAAATGTTACTTGAGCACCAAATCACTATACTAGAATTATTTCTGAAGGATAATGTGACAACTGAAATATATTAATATATCTATATACAGTGGGTACGGAAAGTATACAGACCCCCTTAAAATTTTCACCACCACTTTACACAACTCTTTTTTATATTGCAGCCATTTGCTAAAAATCATTTAAGTTAATTTTTTTTTTTTTTTTTTTCCCCCTCCATTAGTGTACACACAAAGCACCCCATATTTACAGAAAAACCACAGAATTGTTGACATTTTTGCAGATTTATTTAAAAAGAAAAACTAAAATATCACATGGTCCGAAGTATTCAGACCCTTTGCTGTGACACTCATATATTTAACTCAGGTGTTGTCCATTTCTTCTGATCATCCTTGAGATGGTTTAACACCTTCATTTGAGTCCAGCTGTGTACTGATTGGACTTGATTAGGAAAGCAAAACACCTGTCTATATAAGACCTTACAGCTCACAGTGCATGTCAGAGCAAAAATGGGAATTATGAGGGCAAAGAACTGCCTGAAAGAGCTCAAGGACCTAATTGTGGCCAAAAAAAAAAAAGGGGCCCCCCCCCACCGCAGAAAAAAATCTGTCCAAGGTTACAAAAAAATTTCTGCTGAACTTAAGGTTCCCTAAGAGCACAGTGGCCGCCTCCCATATCCTTAAATGGAAGAACGTGTGGGACGACCAGAAGGAAACCCCTTCCTAGAGGCTGAGCTGGCCGTACCGGTTCCAAACTTATCTATTTTTTTCCGGGGGTGGAGAAGAGGCCTTGGGGTGAGAGGTACAGAATAACCCAAAGATCCACTGTGGCTGAGCTCCAGAGAGCAGTCGGGGGAAAGATGGGAGAAAAGTTGTAGAAAGTCAACCATCCACTGCAGCCCGATCCAACCACGGCGGCTTTTCACTGCAGAGTGGCCCGACGGAAGCCTCTCCTCAGTGCAAGACTCATGAAAGCCCACATGGAGTTTGCTACAAAACACAACTACAACCTTACAGGACCTCCAAGGATTGTGAGAAATAAATACTTCTTCTCGGCTCCGGTCTGATGAGAACCGATATAGAGAACTTTTTTTTGGGCCTTAATTCTAAGTGGTAGGTGTGGAGAAAACCAGGCACTGCTCAACACCTGTCCAATACAGTCCCAACAGTGAAGCATGGTGGTTGCAGCATCATGCTGTGGGGGTGTTTTTTCAGCTGCAGGGACAGGACGACTGTTTGCAATCGAGGGAAAGATGAATGCGGCCCGAAGTACAGGTATATCCATCCTGGACGAAAATCTTCTCCAGAGTGCTCAGGACTTCAGACTGGGCCGAAGGTTTACCTTCTAACAAGATAATGACCCTAAGCACACAGCTAAAATCACGAAGGAGTGGCTTCACAACAACTCTGTGACTGTCTTGAATGGCCCAGCCAGAGCCCTGACTAAACCCAATTGAGCATCTCTGGAGAGACTAAAAATGGCTGTCCACCAACGTTTACCATCCAACTTGACAGAACTGGAGAGGATCTGCAAGGGGGAATGGCAGAGGATCCCCAAATCCAGGTGTAAAAAAACTTGTTGCATCTTTCCCAAAAGATTCTCATGGCTGTATTAGATCAAAAGGTGCTTCTACTAAATACTGAGTAAAGGGTCTGAATACTTAGGAAAAAAACAAAAAAAAAAAAAAAAAAAACCAAAACAAAAAAACCCCCCCCATGGATATTTCAGCAGTTTTCTTTTTTAATATAAATCTGCAAAAATGTGAACAATTCTGTGTTTTTCTTTCAATATTGGGTGCTGTGTGTACATTAATGAGTACATAAAAATTTTTACTTAAATGATTTTTAGCAAATGGCTGCAAAATAACAAAGAGTGAAAAATTTAAGGGGGTCTGAATACTTTCCGTACCCACTGTAAGTAAAATAAATGTATTAAAATAGAAATCAGTTATTTTAAATTGTAGAAAAATGTCACAATATTACAGTTTTTTCAGTATTTTTCTGTTTTGATTAAATAAATGCAGCTTTAGTGATCAGAAGAAATTTCTTTCAAAAACATAGTCTTATTAACTCCTAACCTTTGAACAGTAGTGTATATTTATATCATTAGTCCAGTTTCACACAAGAAAAATAACACGCAACGCGCGTAAGCAGCGCATATTTTTTCCAGCGCCCATGTTATCAGATTAGAGCATTCACAGCGTACGCAGAGGCGGCGCGGGGGGCCAAACAAGCCCCCTGTATCCATGAAGCAGAAGCGGCAGTGCCGCGATTGTTTCGGCGCCGAGTCTATTTTTGCTGCGCCGCTTACGCTGAATTAAAGCCACAGTGCATTGTTCTATATCAAAATTGACCTGATTAACATGACAAATAACAATTTCACCATAAAATCATGTAAGTGAGGTGTTTCGAGACTTTTCGCAAGTGAATCATCTCATTAGGATGTCCTTGGCATCAAAAAGTTTTAAAAAATCCTTGGATTAATCGACCATTCCATCCCTATTCTAAACCCATTCGCTTATGTTTACAAAGTGCAGTGCCAGTAAGTGCTCTAATAAGTTGTTTATCACTATCTGTTTAGCACGTCTAGTGGAACAGCTACTTAAAGTGTCAAAAAGTGAAATGAATTTGGATGTTTACTGTAATGTATAACTGAATAAACATTAAAATACTGAATGTAAAAAAACTGCTTTTATGCTCTCTCAGGTGTTGCTAATGGACTACCTGGATGTCAAAAACACCCGTAGCGCTGCAGAGCCTTCCGCCCAGCTGTCCTACGCCAGCACCGGCGGAGACTTCGGAGCATTCTTTGCCAAGAAGAAACCTCTCCGACCTAAACAGTCTTTATTCAAGTAAGTTTGCTCATGCAGGGTGATTCAGGAATTGAATTGGAATGGGAAGGGTTACAGCAGATAAGAACCACATGAGTAGGCTGGGATAAGTGCCTCATGGGAAACCATTTTCTCCTTCCTCTTGGGTTTACAACCCACATTTGATTTCAGGTTAAACTAAAATGAAAACCCTTGACCTGCTTTCTCCTACATTTTGGGGGGGGGGGGGGGGAAAAAAAAAAATTCCGTTGACCTTGATGACTTCTTTTTACTTCTTTTTGCAGGTTTGAGTCGTCTTCTCATGCCATTAGCATGAGCGCGTACTTGCGAGAAGCATGCGGAGGGGGAAAAAAAAAAACTCTACAGCAAAAGCGGGGAGCTACAAGGTGAGTGAGGGGATGGGGAGAAGCTGAATGGAGGGGCCGGCAGGGGCTGGCAGGTGCAGTGTGAATAGGATGGAAGGAGTGAATAGGGCGATGATGGAGAGGAGCCCCTGAAGTCATCAGGGTGAAGAGTCGCTTAACTATGTATCATTCACCTGTTAGAGCTGCTTCCTTTTGTTCAGCGTCTCTGTGCTACACACACACACCCCGCTGGAGTGAGACAGACATACCAAAGAGCGTCTCTTTCTCTCCCCTCTTCTCTCACTATTTAAAATGACCTTGCAGTTTCAATCAGTGGTGCTTGACAGTTGTGTGTCCCTTCTTGTTTTTCCTTTCCCTTTTTTTCTTTTTCTTCTTGTTTTTTCCCTTTCCCCTCTTTTTTTTCCCTTTTCAAACAATCCCTGTGAGACACACACTCTGTGAAATGATCGCGAGGGAGCACAAGGTGTTAAGAAAAGAGAAGTGAAGGAACCTAAGGAGAAGGTGAGAGCAGTGCTTCCACAACCACCATCAGAATGTACAGACAAGGTTTCTTTCTTGACAAAAAGTTTCATACTCCTTTTCAAGCCACAAGTTTAAAAAAGGCAAATACTCCTCCGCTTTCTGTTTCTCTATATTAAGCTTTTGGTGTTTCTGTCTTCTGGTTGTATAAGGGTTTTAAAGGAATAGTTTACAAAAAAAAGAGTAGTATTTTGCACTTTATTTTGCAGTTTTATTATTTTTCTGTCATAATTAATTAATTTATTACATATATTACATTTTATTTTGTATGCTATTTATTTGTTTTGAGGGTTATTATGCTGTTTATTTATTTTGCATACGTATTTAATTTTTGCATACGTATTTAATAAATAAATTTTTTAATTTTGCTATGTATTCCTTAGTTTATTTTTTCCATTATTGTCATAGTACACATTTAATTTTCATAGTTTAAGAACGAGAAGAAAGTATTTTTTTTTTATATTTTTCTCCTCTCCATATTTATTTCCATAGAATAAATAGAGACTTTTTGGTAACACTTTTTTATAGGGACCAAATGTCACTATTATCTAGTTCCTTGTTAGCATGCCCATTATTATCATAATGGTTGTTTATGAGTACTTATAAAGCACACTGTAACACCGTTCGTAGGTCGGGAAGAAGGAGGCGGGAACCGGCGAACATTTAAAGAAAACTTTAATAATAAAATAAACAAAATAGCGCTACACAGCGCGACAGCCCCTCACGGATGACTGCCACGCACAAACTGAACCAAAACACAAAATAAAGTCCAGCCTGGTCCTCTCTCGTCCTGCACTGTCGTCCCTCCTCCTTTTATCCTTCCGGAGCTCCTCCGTGGGACTTGAGACCGGTGAGTGGCGCAGGTGTCGTGCATTAGCATTTACTCCACCGGCCTCGCTCCGTTCCCACGGCTCTCGGCCCCGCCCCTCTCGTCACATACATATTCTGCATGACCATATTTTACATCCCTAATCCTACCCAATACCTAAACTTAACAACTACCTTACGAACTATTAATACGCAGCAAATTAGGAGTTTATTGAGGCAAAAGTCGTAGTTAATGGTCTGTTAATAGCAAGAATTGGACCTTAAAATAAAGTGTGACTGACTTTTTTTTTTTTTGTGAACTGTCCCTTTAAAGGTATTGCTTGAAATACAATATACTTGGTGTGTGTCAACTTTGCAAAGTGTACCAACTGAAATGTTTTCTGCGTCACTGCTGTTCAAGTATGATTTCAATTGATAGCAAACCACCAATTACAGCTGACCCGTTGGGCTCAAAAAGAGCAAGATGAACGTGAAGATTAATATTAGGTAAGGAAGTAAATGGGCTTCTAAGACTCTGACAATGTTCCTTCAAATGCTTTAGAAGTGAAAGAAGGCGAATATTTGATTGGTTGAGCACCTCACACCACCAAATAGGAGATGAGATTTCCACTGTTCATTTGTGCGGTCACAATACAGGCACAGTGTCTGTCTCCTGAAAGGGTGAGAAGAGATTGAAGGGATGAAATAATTTAACAGACGGAATAAGTCGACTCAGTAGAGGGGGGGAGGAGAGAGTTGAAAGTCATTGTTTCATTACGTGGGCAGAGGGGCCATTCATGGATTTCTTAGGGAATAAATTAGAAAAATGACAATATGTATTGAAGCCGACACAGGAATGTTCCGTATTTTAATTAAGTTTGCAACTTCACAGACATTCAAGCCTAAAGCATTAGTACTGGTAGATGGTCTGACCTGACTGAATGGATGTAAAAAAAATATTCATTAAATAATCCATAAATAAGCAGATCCCGACCTCTCAGAACAACCTTCACTGCCTTTTAATACATTTTACATAAAGTATGTCACATATACACAGGCATTTCGTATGATATACATTTTTTGGACATAGTCCAGTTACCATGTAAGGCTGAACGGTACAGATGTTTAAACACCTGTGCCTTTGCAGTGCCATTTTCACCAGTAGGGTTGTAAGTTCATGAGGATTTGTTCTACTGAGATAGCAAAGCCACTGTACTGCTTTCCAGTGACATAAAATGGTAAAATTCTGTAAATAAAACAGTACTTCACCAGTCTTGGAGCAAAACGGCTTTGTCAGAGTTGTGTGAGACTGCAATTACTTGCGAGTGCGATTTCATATGGAACGTCTCTGAGTGAATGTGTTTGTAGCAGTCATTATAAACCACATTCAGAACCTCTGTAGCTTAATTGCAGCTTTCTCTCCTCCAGCACGACTCCTACAGATCAATTAATCCTCAACTTCCTTCTGAAGAGTTCATTACTGCTTCAGTGCTCTCTCGTTCTTTCTCTCTGGGCTTTTGCATATTTTTCAGACAGGTACAGTGGAGAATAACAGGAAGAGTATGGGTAAAGTGAGGGGGAATGGGATTGGACGTGTTGCAGGCTGAATTTGAATTTGCAGCACCCATATAAACACCAAGGCTCATATTAACTATTTCACAGATGCTGAACTCCCCCACTCTCTCAATTTATTGGAGCTTTTGCCTAGTTTCTTTTTAGGTATAAAGGAGAATAAGAGGAAAATTAAATGGAGAGTGAGAGTGAATGTGATCAGAGCATGTTGCAGGCTGAACTTGAACTTGCATTTCTTGCACTTGCACCGAGACACATATGACCATATGACTCATCTTTTTTGGGGGGGCCATAAGCTGTTAGACAACTTTTTAGACAAGCATAGTGGATATTATAATGAGTAGAAAATTATAAAAAGTGAGCAAGAATGGGATTGCAGGTTTAACTCGAACTTTAATTTCTTGTATGTGCACCAAGGCTCAAACAAAGCATTCCTCCCTCCACACTCTTCATTTTCCAGGCTTTTGCATGACTTTGCAGACAGGAATAGTGGAGAATGACAGGATAATGCGATCGTATGATGGAATCAGAGCATGTTGCAAGCGGAATTCAAGTTGCATTTCTTTTCTGCATCGATGTATTCGGGTGGGTTCTGGCCGGTGTGCGTCTGTCTTCGCCCCCCCCCCAGTTTGGTGTGGTTTTGTGGTTGTTTCATGTGTTGAACGCGTATGAGGGGAGCGGGGGCCCACAAAGTATCTAAACACTTAATCTGCACCTTGAGAATCTGTGACTGACTATATTAGATATTGTTTTCTGTTATATATATGATGGATCCAAGGGTAATAATGCAGTATGTCCCATATATATTCCTATGTATGTCCCATTCCTCGTATGTCTCTTCAATCCCACAAACCTGCAGACCGAAAGAAGCAGAGATAGAAGAAAAAAGAACCAGAAAAGCTCATTGCGTGTTGGGCAGGGATTATCACAAAGCAGGGAGATTCTTCTTTTTCTCCGAACACACGTATACAAATTGAGTTTTCTCCTCTTGGCTTACAGCGAGAGGATTAAGGGAAGGTCTTGTTTATGCATGATGCTGGTGTTCCCCAGAGAGAGAGAAAGAGAGTGAGAGAGGTGGATCACGGTGAGTGGCGGGGCTGTGGGCGGAGGAGAGTTGTTGTCTGTCGTTCTGATTTGTGAAGCACAATAGGGGTAGGAGAGGTGCAAATGGAAAAATCCCTCACCAGTGGAGTGAGGAGGTGTATATGGGGGTGTGTGTGAAAGTGTGTGTGTGCGAGTGTATGAGCTCTGTCAGATTTCTCTACACCAATGAAAGTTGTTGTGTTTGTGGATGGTGTCAGACTCTGTTTTTAGTAGAGTTTCCATCACAAACTCTCTAGCTTTACAGGCACTTCCAGATAACTGGCTCTCTGTCACAACAAAAAGCTGTTTCTATGAGACCTTTCAAACTTTTCAAAGTCAGAGTGCTGATTTAGGTTTCACACATCCTAACGGAGACTAAATTCTGGATCAGCACTGATACAAATAGGTGTTTCATAAACTGCACCTTTGCAGAAAGTTGTTCAAATATGTCCAAGCTTGGCAAATCTTTTTCAAAGTAGGATTTCATTTTTTAATGCAATCTTTTCAGTGAGTTCAAGAGTAACAAGGTTCTTTTTCGTTAAGCCCATCAATAGTTGACTTGAGTTGACTTTGCAGTTCTGATATGTTGTTTTCAAACTTGAACCTGAAAAGAGATTTAACTTTAATATTTAGATATTGGATTCTGACACATAAAGCAAGTGAAAGTGATGAATGTCTTTTTTCCTTCTTAAATACACAACATGCGTAGTTTCTTTCCTTGTAACAACTCTTGCATCTTTTTTTGCACTTTTGTATCATATGACTTCTCATATAGCATATTAAGAAACATAAATAAACATTCAGTTACTATTACAGGGAAGGATTGTTGTAATACTGAATGTGACACACAGATGCGAGGGACAGATGCCTCAGCATTTGTAAAATAAACAGCTAAATAATTGTAATAAATATATAAATAATGTTAATCGCTCTAGTTATTATCGCTCATGTGCCAATGGTGGCACACGTGTGCATTTACTAACCTTAGCTGAGTGCCAAGTAATAATTTCAGACTAGACATAGCCTATTTGTCAAGTGACAATGACAGAAAATTCTAAATGAAGAGGAAAATTAGATATGAGTGTTGTTTAAAAGGTCAAATGATTTAAAAGTAGCCCAAATCAAATACAAAACTAAGTGTTTTTGCTGTACTTATTTTTTTTTTGCTTGCATCATGTTCTGATCTCTGCCGGATATTGGTGGCCTTGACCTTTCTGTTTCTTTCTTTTGTTCTTTCTTTATTCCATTCATTCTTTCATGCTCTTTGCCTTTCCTCTTGACCTTTTATTTTTGTAGATGTTGATTAGCCCCATATCCTCTGTATTCAGCATTGGCATTTCTTAGCATCTGTTTTAGAGCACCAAAGACAGTATGCAATCAGGCATGAGAGAGACAGAAAGACGCTACAGGGAGCATTGTTAGGTGTGATTGTTGAAGAGGGACTTCACTGTTTGACACACAATCAAAGCATGTTTGATGGACACCGACAAGAGGAACAGGAAGGACAAGAAAAGGTCAAAAGTTTGTTTTCAGAATACAAAATCTAGATGAAACACACCTGAAAATACTTCAAGAGACAATGAGATTGATTGTTTTGATGGTTTTTGTTTATTTAGACATGCTTAAAGGGATATTTCACCACAGATTCACTCACTTTTCTTTCTTGGAACAAATGGAGAAGTTTTGAGTAATGGTAATGCTGCTCTTTTCTGTACAATGGAAGTGGATGGGGACCAGTTGCATAAGGTTGAAAATGCTCCATAAAGCATCATAAAAGTAGTTCATACAAATTGTAAGCTATATTCCAACTGCTTTAAGCCATTTAATAGCTTTGTGTGAAAAGCATTATTCACTGATAATCATTTATGTTCATTATAGACAAGAGCAGCTTGGACATGGAAGAAAATAAGTCAGTCAGGTTTCAAAAGACAAGAGAGTGCATAAATTGTCTTTTTTTTTTTTTGGCAGAGCTATCCCTTTAAGAAAAGTCTCTGAACTTCACAAGGAGAAATAAGCAGCATTAGCTTGAGGAAATGGCATTGTTACTGTATGTCACAGGCAGTTAGCATTGTGCCTGATATTCTGTTTGTGTGTGTGTGTGTTGAGCCTGATGATCTGTGTGCTAAATGAGGCCTGATGGAACCCAGAGACTCAGAAGATATGACACTCCAGACGCTGCATGAGAGCGAAGCTCTTTAAATGGCTCTTTAAGCGAAATGGCTTGTGTATTGCCCGTGTGTGTAAGAAAATTGATAAAATATCATCTATCGTGTGTATGCTTCTGTGGCTGCAACCTTGATCATTTCTTAAACACCTGATTTATCTTAATAACTAGAGAACCAATAGATCTGGCTGGAGTCTTTATAGCCACAGATGCTGAAACATCACGGATCTACCTGCATCTGTGGAAGAAAGGATGCAGGAACCAGCGATGGAGAAATGAACAATTAAATTACTCCTTAATGCTGTTGTGGTTTTCTTTTTGTTCTTTCATTTTATTTGTTCCCTTGGCTCCTCATCCGGCACTCCAAATTGAATCCAAACAAATAAGAGCGGGCGCTTATGCCGGACCACCAGCTGTGGAGCATCAGCAGAACACTGCAATACACACTTCATGCCAATCAGTGTCCAGTGCTAGTGTGTGTGCTGGAGTGCTGTTTGAGCCATTAGGACAGCCTCAACTTATCTTGCTCTATAGTTTGCTCTATAGAGATTGTTGGTTTTCATTCACTAATTTACCATGTTATCTGTCCTAAAGTATCTATCTGTCTGTCTGTCTGTCGTCCGTCCGTCCGTTGTCCTTTGTTTGACTGTCACTCTATGTCTGTTTGTCATTCTTTGTCTGTCGTTCTGTGTCTGTCTGTTATTCTATCTGTCTCTCTTACTATGTCTGTGTCTGTCTGCCGTCTGTTATTCTGTCTGTCTCTGTCTCTCATTCTATTTGTCCGTCTGCCATTCTGTCTGTCTGTCTGTTGTACTATGTCTGTAACAGAGATTACTTCTTTTTTACTCTTTTCAAAGCAATAACTAATAACTATTTGATATTGTAAATTACACCGTAAAAGCTATCAAAGGCTTAAAATGCACATCATATCATCTATTGATATGATTTAACTAAAACTGCACTGCAAAAAATCTGTCTTAATCAGTATTTTGTCTTGTTTTCCTGTACAAATGTCTAAACACTATTTTTAACAGACGCATTTACTTGAGGAGCAAAATTAAGATATTAAGGAATTATTTTGGTGATTTTTCTTCCTGTTTTAAGCATAAATATATTAAAATATGGTGAGGTTAATAATTAAAGAAAAAAATTGGCAATCGTGTAGTAGGAAATCATAATTAAAAAAACACAAAAATAAAAAATATAAAAAACATAACCATAAATTATTTTTATATTAAGATGCATTCGCTATAAAGATTTTTTTTTACACAATTTAACTTGTTTAGATATTAAGTATATAAATATATACATTACAAGATAATAGTGCAGTTGGTTTTACCCAAGAATCATCGAATTTGGCAACCAGAACTCATAGTGAACCGAAAAAAACCCCCCATCTTTAGATGCACAGTCAGTTTCGTATGCTTCTGCTGGCTTTGAGTCACAGATCGTAAAGTCAAATACTGAAATTCACTCAACAACCAAGTCCCGTCACATTCACAGAGCGGAGCAGCAGTCAGCTGGCGTGCGGTCTAGTCGGATGCTTCATGTTCAATCTGTTTCCCAGTAATTTTATAGCAGAAGCTGATTAGGGTTGAAATAGCATTACGGGCCGTGATTGTGTTGTTGTTTTTCTTGGGGTGGGGGGCAGCTGTGATGAGTGGAGTCCTGAGGTGGATCTCATCACGGACACATTATTGAATTACTGCAGTGGTGAGATGAGATTGGCCCGTGATTGGCTGAAATGGACTTGGAGGGTAATAACATATCAGCGGTGCAGTGGGTATTAACAGGGAGACGGTTTCTTGCTGTTGCTTCCTCCTTCATGAAGTTGAATTTAGATTTTATGAGACCAGAAGTTAGTAAATAGTACTTTTTAAATATTTGTCTCGTAAAAAAATATTTGCTGTTTGAAGAATTTGAGGTTGAATGGTGAATTACAAGGTAAAGAGAGTGCCGATAAAACTTTTTATTTGCATTTCTGAAGTTCTCTGGCTTGTCTTAAGGGTAGATTGTTGTAGCTGTTATCAGACGGAGGGCAGACACATAATTACAGACTTTGTCTGAGTGAGCGTGCGTGTCTGTTTCACAACCTGTGCTAATTTTAATCAACAAGCCCGTCATCACCGTGGCTGTCACAGGCTTGTTTACCTTTCATTTGGGAACTGCTTGATTGAAGGAGAAGTGGTGGGGGGGGGGAAGGAGGGAGGGGATGAAGGGAAAAGGTGAAGGAGAGGACAGAGAACAGGGTGATGATGATGATGATGATGATGTCTGGATGGGTGGAACAGCCTTTTAAACACAATCACAATCACTGGCTCTCTGATTCTAAATCAGTGGAGCTTGAGCGAGCAGTAGAGACCCGTCTCAAATCTCATGTTCCTGTCCTCCACGTCAATGAGACTCAACAGAGGTGGCCTATGGGGGGGAAAGAGAGACAGAGAGAGAGAGCGATGGACAGACAACACAACCAGAAATGGCTAAACCCAGGTTTAATGTAATTCAGAGTTATTTGTTGCATATTTCATGCTGTTCATGCTTTATCCTGGCTTAGTAATTAATTATCTTTCTATAGTTCAGGTTTTGAGGTTTTACACTGTGCACCCTGTTTTTTTTTTTATATTAATGAGGTTAATTGATTATCTGATTTTACATACGTCTATCTGCAGAAATGTCACATTTAGGGTGTGTGCATTTTTTTTAATGTAAGACATTAATTTAGCAGTGATGCATTAAATTGATCAAGAGTACCAGTAAATACATAAAAAAGCTGTTTTTTTTAGGTTTCTATAAATCAAATAATCCTGAAATTAATGTATGTTTTGTGTTTCCACAAAAATAGTGAGCATCAAAACTGGTTGTTATACCAAATGTTTCTTGATCAAATCAGCATATTAGAATGTTTTTTCAAGGGTGTGCGAAGTGACACTAAAGACGGAAGTAAAGAGGCTGAAAATTCAGCTTTGTCATCACAGGAATAAAGTAAGTTTTAAAATGTATATGTTAAAATAGAAATTCGTTTTAAATTGTAATAAAATTTCTCAGTCTTAATGTTTTACGGTATTTGTGATCAAATAAATGCATCCTTCCCCCAAAACACTGAAACTATACAAAGCATGAATGTTTCTTCAATTAGTATAATTAGTCCAGCAAGTATTGTTAAAGGGAGTCCTATTTGCTCTTTTACAATGTCTTGCGTTTGTTTTAGGGTGTCCTAGAAATGCTCCTGCTTGCTGGTTCGAAAAACACATTATTTTGTACATAATTTACATAATTACAATACCTTTCTCCCTATCCTGGCACAAACGGCTCGATTAGTCCGGGTTGATGAAGGCCGCCTCCGAAAAATGGAAATGTGAGGTGATTGTTCGCGTCCCAGTGCCGTGGGATGGCTGACAGCCTTAGACGAGTGTTTCAGTACTGCCCGCCCCTTGCCAAAAGCAGCAAGTCCGTCTGCTATGTTTGTTAAGGATGGCGTCAATATTGCCATATCATTTTGAGCAGAGGATGCGCAGAAACTTTGCACGCACGGCTATTGCAAGACATATTAGAGTGGTAACGTTATTGTTTTTTGTTTTTTTTGGCTAAATCACGTTTTAGCTAGGATGTCAACAACCGCTTAAAAATAACTGCATTTTTTAAATATCGGCATCGGCCAATAAGTTTTCCTGTTTGGCCGATGCATTCAAGGCGGGACTTTTATTTTGACGGCGCCTGAGCACACAGTGCTCACATTCTCCCACTTGTTCGCTGTTGTCGTTCAGTTCGGGCTAAATGGAAAATCTGCCTAATAAGGATAGAAGTCTGTCTAATAATCAGACAGAACGGTTAAACAAAGGAATTAAAAAATGTATACAAAAAGTATTATAACAACTGCTTTTATATTATTAGTAATAGAAAGGCAAACATTATAATACTTGTTTGCCGTCAGCATTTAGCAAATACGCATTTATATCATTTAAACAAATCTTTGAATGACTAATGAACATTTCATTTCACAAAGCTTGCAAACTTAGTCAAATCCAGCTGAGAGATCTTGTGAAGTGTGCATTTTTATCCAGCACGATCGCGTGTTCTCTGTGTGACGGTCAGTCCGTGCGAATTGAATGCGGACAGGTGGAGAGTTCAGCTTCACTAGAGATGCGCGATCGACAAACTTTAAACTCGTGATTTCAAATTATGCTGCGCTTTATGCATTTGCCCACTGCCATATTCATGTCATTTCCACTGTGTGCTGTAAAATGAGTGTTACCTTGGCTTTATTTGAAAAATATGATTCCCAATGCACACAAACTTCTCAGATTACTTAGTGCCCTGTTGGTTACAGTGTTTACCTCCTTTTTTATTATATTTTTTATTAAACATTTATTTATTTGTGAAAAATACATTGTCATCTAAAGCCCGGTTTCCCAAACGGGGAGCCGTCTGTCGAGAGCGGTGCGTGTAAAAAAAAATGTTTTTTATATTTTAAATTCTAAAATGTAAAAAAAAAGCATCTATTACATAATATCAATTTCTGATGTCACCATTAATTAGAGATGCACCGAAATTTCGGTTGCCGAAAATTAGTTCACCGCTCAGGTGTCACTTTAAAATGCGCTGCGTAGTTATTCCGCCTATGCGTTGTTGTGCTACGCTCAGTTGCTCCACTCGTATACCGTTCATGCTCATCGGAACGGCAAAGTCCACTCAAAAATTGAGCCGACAGGTAACATGGATGTAGTACAGTATTGTTTTTGTCTGCAATAGCCCTACTGTGTTGTAACAAAGTGTGGTAAATGGGCAACTCTGGTAAACGCTGCCCTCTCATTCATTGATCTACTAACCGCTATGTTATGCTCACGTGCTCTGATAATAATAGCTTTCTAGGACTAAACCTTATTTGGATAATGGTAAAAAAAAAATAAATATAATAATTAATATGTAACCTCTGTCTAGACTACCTGACCCAACCAAAATTACCCCACTGTGAAATTTAAAAAACACTGAGTGAGCAAAAATTTGTGAGATAGCTAGTTTAATGGTAATTAATAATGTTTACGTATGTATAAAAGCCTACATTAAAATATTGTCATATAAATTAGTCTCTTCATTAGAAATCAGCCTACTGATTGCCACCATTGATAGACAATTTTTTTTTATAATATTGAAAATATCTGTATGACATTATATTCTGCAGTTCTTCCTGTTGTACCGAATATCTATACTTTCAAATTATCATATCGAAGTTAGAAATTCAAATTTGTGACAAAATTAATTTTGTAGGGTTCCACAAGTTTGTTAAAATTTCCAAAGTGTGCCGTGACTAAAGAAAGGTTGGGAAACACTGATCTAAAGTATAAGTATGTTTATTTAACACATTAATTTTTTTAATCCATTTTCAAATAATTTCAAATTTCTTAAATACAAATTAAAATAAATAAAAAATGTTCAGCTTTATATCGGCCACCCTGCTCTTCATCCGCATCGGCTGTCAAAAAAACAATATCAGTCGTCCACTAATTCTAATGGGCCGCTTTGTGATATCACAAAACCCGGAAAACAAACGCTGTAGTCCAAACGAGCCATTCGTTGTATTCTTGAAAAGGGATTTTTTAAAAACGAAATATATCCCTTTGGAGTGGACTTTGAGATTTGTGAGTTTGAAGGTCTTTTTTATGCTACACACTGTCTAAAATTCAAAAAGTGAAAAAGCATAATAGGACTCCTTTAATCAATCATTAGTCATCATTTGCTAAACAATTCACAGCTACATTCTAGCATTGCATCAGCCTTTACCTAGAGTTTTAAAAGACGTTAGCCAAGTGTTAAGCACCGTGTGAGCGCCTTAAAGAGAGACAGACAGAAAGAAAAATTTTACTTGCAATAATTATTACACATTTAACCATAGTCTTCCTCTTTAGTTTATAATTATTACTAGTTCAATAATACTATTTTTTATTTATTCCTTTTCTATTTCAGTTGAATTGGTACTTGTGATGAGAAGTAAAGAAAAACAGAAGTATATTGAAAGAGAGCCAGACAGGTGAAATAAGAGGGTGTGTGCTATTATGGGCATGCGTGTCTGATTGGAAGTGGAGGGGTTGACTTTATTTTCTCTTTTGTAATGGAGTCAAATGAAGCAGTAGTGATGGCTCAGTAATCAGGGCAGTTAGATGGAGGCCAGATATACCATTATTTTTTAGGGAGGAGCAGATGGTGGTCAATCTAATCAACAACTTGACTTTATTACCTTCACTACCTTGCGTTTTTGACCTTGTGAGACATCAGTTGGTGCCAGAGTTGTTTCAGTAAGCATGAAAAAAGTTGGATTTGTAGACTTGTATAGATAAAACATAAGTATTCAGGACTGGCTGGACTAAATATAAACATTTCAAGCTGAATATGTAATTTGCGTATAATTGAGAATGCATTCAAACCTGCATCTGCTGAATGAGCGCCACATCTTTACTTGTTCTCGGTGGGGGGGGGGGGGGGGGGGGGGGGGGGGGGGGGGGTGTGTGGACTAATCACTATGGATCTGACAAAAAGCAGATTGTTTTTCTCTAGGTGCAAAGATTCAGAGCTTATCAAAAATTAATGTATTAAAGCATCTTATCCGAAGCGAGGGGAATTGCCCACCATGACACAATTAATAATGTATGCAACTCTATTTTCACAATTATGTATTCATTCATTAATTTGTTTAATTGTCATCTCGGTGCATTGTCAACACACTGAGCTAGTGGTCTCAGCTCTCTCCTGGCCGGAAGTATTGGAATATTGTCCCCTCAAATGAGTTTTAATAATAGAGGAGCCTCATCAGAAGCCAATCAGACATGAAGACATGGCAGAGGATTATAACAGGCCGACTGGAAGTCATGAATATTGAAAATTGGACTGTTCTTGTCAAGTTGGAGGTTTTTGTTTTTTTCTTTTTTTTTTCTTTTTTTCTTTTTTTTTTTTTTTTTTTATGTGACAGCACTGATGGCCACACACGCACACACCTGTCGATCTTCATTCTGTTTTGTTAGGAGAAACCTGGCAGCTGATATGGGTTTGTGCTGTGTAGTCTGTCTGTCTATGGCAGCTCAACTGATAACTAACCCATGGAGACCATCCCAGAACACTGTAAACAGAGAACGACGGGGCTGTGCCTTGTGTTTATGTGTATTTTCCAGTATGTGTTTATGTTGTGGGAAGGCCTCGTCCGATAAAAAAAATATCTGGACTCTTAAGCCAAACTTGAGCCAAACTTAAAAGTGTGTAAGTGTCATTGCATTACTTTACTATTATTGTAAATGAAACTTAAAAAGGACAAGCACAGTATAAGAATGCATTCGGTTTTGTTATTATTATTATTATTATTTATGTGATTAATATTTAGGTTTTAAATAATAATATTTATTATGAATAATTTATTATAGTTTATTATTACTTGATTATTCTTATTATGTTGTGTTATTTATTATTACGAATAACTACTAGTTGATAAGTTAAAGCTTCAAATCCAACAACTTACCTCCAATCGTAATAAACCGTGCAAATATTTTAATAAATAATAGATATAATATAATAATAATAACAATAACAATACTACATCCTAAAACATTAATCTATAATAAGCAAACAGTGCATCTATTTTTATAATAATAATAAGATATAATAACAAATAATACATCTAAAATATTAATCCAATAGTAATCCAAACAGTGGCTCTATTTTAATAATAAAATAAGGAAATAAATAATAATCATTATTGTAAAACAATATAGCACCGTCCAAAATACTATTACTACTAGTACTATATTATTCTTATTATTATTTTATCATAGATCGATAAACTATACACACAATATGCCAACAAAATTAAAATGATTTTTTAAATAAGTATTATTTCAAAACAATAGGTGCACTGTTCAAAATTACTAAAATAAAAAGATTCAACAACAACAACAACAATAAAATATATTATTATAGGTTTTATTTTAAAACAATATATAAACTGTTTTAAATTAAATTAGGTGTGAACTTGAGAAACACTGCCTTAGTTTGACTTAAGAGTCTGAATACTTTGAAGTCACTTTATATTTGTCCTTGAAAGTTTTCAAGAGAGTATGAGTGTTATTTCTGTGTTGCACATTCTGCCACAGTACTGTCATACTGCAGCGGGATTGATTTAGTTGTTGATGTCCTCAGCAGACACACATAGTAGCTGGATCAGAGTTGACAGTTTGGTTTACACAACCAGTGTGCCTCCAATATTGACATTCAGTGTAAATGAGTGATCACCAATCTGTTGCTGATGTTTCTGTCACACAAACACACACTCTACAGCAGACTTTCCAGCCTGATTGCATGACCTCACACATTGACATGCATTTATTTCCTTCTCTCTCTCTCTCACACACACACACACACACGGATTGAGCCACTGGGACGGCTGGCGTTAGAGAAGGCACTACACGTTCCTCAGCTGTAGATCCGGGCAGGGACGTAGTACATCTCAGATCAAACCATTTCTAATCAAACTCACGAAAGTGTAGCTAATGCAATTTCACTAAGTCACTGGCTGGCTTGATTACATGGGGGCTGACATGAGTGGGAGGTGTGTGTGCATGCGCAGTCACACTCTTTTCACTCATCAAGACTGACTTGCACAATACGTGCACTATCTTGTAAGTCGCTTTGGTTAGAGAGCATCTGCCAAGAATAGAAATGTAAATTTGATGTAAAGGCACATACGCACCCTCCCTTCAATCCTAGATTAGCGGCATTCACAGGGGACCTGGCTATAACACCTCTCATACACACTCGCACGAGCTTCAGCATAATAATAAACCGCCAACAGATGTGGAGGCACATAATAATAAACTGGACCAGCTAACTTGTCACCATTTGTTCACATTAGTTTGGATTTTGACTGGTAAAATGTTGGAATAACTTGTTAAACTGTTGTGAAGGATTGTTTAGATCTAACATAGCAGATGTTGGCCGGTTGCTTTTCCAGTCAAAGTCTGTTGTGCTGACAGCGTTTTAATGGGCCTTCATTAATATGTACTTGAAGGATCTGAATAATGATTTTAGTCAAGCCAGGCTGGCAATGGATGACATTTTTTCCTCTGTTTTTGCCATTAAATGTAACTGCACAGTCTGGATGCGTATCTCTTTGACCTGCTGACTATCACAGCTTTCATTTATGTGTTTTTAATTAGTGGTCAACTGTTTGGGGTTTTTAATGGCTCATACTGATGTCTAGAGTGCAAGGTGGTGTATGATACAATTTAATGATAGCAAATGAAAGACACAAAATTGTACAAATTAAATGAGCACTTGTTTTACACAATATTTACTCACATTTTATTAAAAATATTTTAAAAAACTGTAGAGGACAATTTATTTCAGTTGATGCAATCTTTTATTTTTAGCAATATTTTTTATATATTTTCATGAAACATAATTTTCTTTTATTAGTAGTATAATTATTACTACTACCACTGCTGCTACTACTAATACATTTTATTAGTTTCTTATTGTCTTTATCTATTAATAATAATATTATTATTATTTTATTATTATGTACTAACTACTATTTACTACTACTTACTCTATTAAAATAATAGTATATTTTCTTATTTTTTAATCATTTTTTGTTTACTTGAAAATAATATATTAATTATATTTATTATTATTTTATACTACTACGACTACTACTACTACTACTACTTCTACTACTATAAACTTTCTTATTACGGTTCTTATTTCTCTCTTTATCAATAATATTATAATAACAGGGTAGTTTATTATTAGCGCTTATTATCTACTACTACTGCTCACTATTAATATAAATAGTACGGGTAATATCATATTTTCTTATTTTTCTATTTGTTTATTTATAGTTTTTTTTGTGTAATGACATATAATAAATATATTATTTTAGTATTGTTACGGGGCTGACGAGATGTGAGACTTGCGGATCCATGTGCAAGCTTTTATTAACAAGAGAGGATGTCAGAAACACAGGCAGGGTCGAACAACAGCAAACAGGTATGGCACAGGCAAGACAAAGAATATTCCTTGGGCTAGCGTGGGTCTACGATCGGCGAACAGTATCCAGAGGGCTTGACAAGAGGGGTAATCCAATAAACACAGGCAGAAGATTAGGAAACAGACAACAAGGCAACACGAATGACTAGACTAAGACTAAAACTAAAAATGGGAAAAGGAATGGCTCAGTGATGTAGCTATCGCTAGAGGAGAGATAAATGCTAAACAAAACTAGACACTAAACAGAAACACGGAATGGCTCGGTAAAGCAGCTAACACTTTGGGAGTGCTAAATGCAGAACAATACTCGGCGATCGGAGCAGGAACTGAGTGGGTGTTTTGTAGTGTGTGTAATTGGTCTCAGGTGAGCGTGTGATTAGTGAAGTGGTGCATGGGAAATGTAGTCCGTGGTGACGTGCAACAGTCAGTGTAGTGAGAGAGTCAATATGATGGACGAGTGACCTCTGGTGGCAATCGGATGGAAGTCCACGGACCGGATTCGTGACATTAATTATTATTATCTGGCTTAGCACTACTATCTACTACTACTAATTACTGTTATAAATATAATAGTGTATTTTCTTAATTTTGTGAATGAATGAATTAATTCATTCATTAATGTAATGAAATAATAATTATTTGAAATAAATATATAATAATTATTATTGCAAAAAATACTATTTTTTATGTTTTTAAATTAAAATAATAGCTGGAAATTTTCAGCTATATTGTAACTTGTGACAGCTATAAACTTCAAAGACATCTGGTGGGAAACTATGGCATATGCTGCATAACAAAACAATTTGTTTATAATTTCAAACCAGTTAATTCCCACAATTTTTGACAAAAGCTCTCCCTATTTTCTGTTGATTTTTACCTATTTTCTCCCTTAAATTGTTGAATTTATGCCTTTTTATCATGCAACTGTTGTCGTAACACTTCTCTCTTACTATCGCTTGTCTAGGTCAGAGTCAGCGTGTGCGGTGGCAGCTGTGTTTTTTTGTTTTGATGATGTAATTGAGTCTTAATCGAATTAGCGGGAGAGAAATTGGATATATTGAAAGTAAAAGAGAAACAGGAAGCTAAGGAAGACGAAGATGAGTTCCCTTTCCAGAGCTCCAACCAGAAAGCTTTTAGAAAGGATAAAGAATCCTCTTGTCTTTTTAATGAGAAAAAGGGGATGAAATTAAATAAGAGAGAGGGAGCTTTTCATCAGAACGTGGTCCATGAAAAATCTCAGGAAGGTGGAAATGACAAGAACAGCAGCGGGAGGTGCGTTCGAATGCTGGACAGGTGCACTGCAGGGTTTTTAGTGCAGTGAAAGGTGAACGCATTTCTCATTTGAAGCACGTCCTGTCTCCTAAAACAATGAACACAGGATAACTCTGATTCCAGCCCTGCGATTAAACCCAGTGGGTGTGAGATCACAACATTGGAGACAAATCATACAAGCACACTCTTTTGCTTCACTTGTAATTCCACGGCGGTCCAAATCCATCACACGCGTGCTTTATGTTTGTCTGGCATTAATATTTGTGTTCCTGTGCCTGGACTCATTTCCCATCCCCTGGGCAAGAAATCTCATGTAACAACTGTCTGATAAAAGCAATTAAAGTGATTCTCCACTGAGGACTTGTGTGTGTGTGATGTGCACATTAGTGTCTCAGATGTGTGTGTGTGTGTGTGTGTTTCCTGCATGGTGTTTGTTAGGATAGCAGTGCCCAGGCTTAGTGCTACGTAGTTACAGCAGTCTCTCCAGTGGCAATCTCAAAGGGCTGTGAAATTTTAATGAATAACATTGTCACAGTGCAAGAGAGATGCCAGTGGGCCGCCGCCGTGGCACTTCTATTCACCGACCCATGAGGCCACACACACACCTTCTGTCCTCCCGGTAATGTTCTTATCGATGGCAGACTTGATTCTCTTGCTGTCAATTATATTGATTACTTGTGGATGAGTGGAGCTAATAAGGATTGGAGCTCACTTCATTTTTTTGGGCCCTGCCTCATCATGAGAGAGTTACACAGCCATGATTTTCTTATTAACCTTGTTAGCGCAGGACTATGCACAGACACAGAGGGGCAAATGGGAGAGAGAGGAGGGGGAGTCTTGTATCTCTCTATCTGGCTTTTGTTTTGTTTTGCTTTGCTTTGCTTTTGCTTTTGTTTTGTGCTTTGCTTTGCTTTTGCTTTTGTTTTGTGCTTTGCTTTTTATTTTGTTTTGTGCTTTTGCTTTTTGTTTTATTTTTTTGTGCTTTGCTTTTGCTTTTGCTTTTTGTTTTGTTCTTTGCTTTTGCTTTTGTTTTGTTTTGTTTTGTGCTTTGCTTTTTTCCTTTTTGTTTTGTAGTTTAGTTTTTTGTTCTTTGTTTTTTTTCTTCTTGGTTTTCTGTTTTAGTTTTGGTTTTGAGCTTTGCTTTTGCTTGTTGGCTTTTTTTTGTTTTGTGCTTTGTTTTTTGTTTAGTTTAGTTTTTTGTTAGTTTTTTGGTGGTTTGCTTTTGCTTTTTGACTTTTTTTCCTTTTCTTTTTGTTTTGTTTATTTTTTTTTGGTTTTTGTTTGTTTTTTTTGCTTTGCTTTGCTTTCTGGCATTTAGCAGTCCAATATTTTTTGTGTAATGACTGCTAAAGTGTATTTTATGATCGTTCAAGGAAACAATAAGTCCATGGAATCCATAAGTGTGCTTCTGCTATGTTTGTCTTTTCATATGTGAATTTGAATTTGTCTGTGCTGTTGTACTTTTTTTCCATATGCTGTACAGATTCCTTTGACCATTGTTATGCGTTTCACTTTTTCTTTCAGCGTTTTGAGCCATAAGGGCTTTTTCAACTTTAATGAAGTTTCATTTCTGAAAATGTTTCTCAAAACACCTGCGTTCTGTTCTGTTGCGTTTTGCAGCAGAATGCAAAAGTGCATCCCAAGTGAAGGATCCATATTGGTTGAGTTTTGTTTTTAAAAACATATTTTTGAAGAAAATCTGTTAAATAGTTTCTTCCTGTGTCTTCCTATCCAGGTGGAGCTGATGATAACCTGATTGAGGGAGGAGAGACTAAGTTCCTGTGTAAACCAGGAGCCAGAAACATTACGGTCATCTTTCAGCCATTGCTTAGGTAGGTCCTGTTCACAAATGCATGTGTCAGCCGAACATGCTTTATAAAGCTGCATTTCAGCAAACTGTTTAAACTCTCCCCTGCTTCATCTGTCTCCTCGGCCATAGCATGTGATCATTTTTTCCCCCTTCCTTTCATATTTTTCATGGCTGGCAGCCATTACCACATCATTACCGAGCCCCTGCCATTGATTTTGATTTGTTCTGACGGTATCAATTGGAGTGTTCCGTTTAGAACCGCTCCACATTCAATTTTCCTTTCAATCTCCTAATCTATTGGATCATCGGTCCAGCCCACTAATGCCCTGTCATATTACCACTCTAATACAGAGACATATCCCAAGCATGGTCGTCCTGCCCACAACGTGACTGGACTTCCCGATACTCCTATTGCTCGCAATTACATCTGAGCCGGGGTGCATTGATTTTCTGTTTATTTATTTTTAATTTTTTTTCCCAGACATGGTCACTGTCACTCTCAGATGACTTGATGTTATTTTGTCCTGGATGTAACACCCTTCTCAGACTCTTTTAAAAGACCTGTTGGTGTTAATGCACGCTGTGGATGTATGGCTTGCATTGTTATACCACATAGAAGGCAGATTTTATGTCAAATTATATTATTCTACACATTTTAACCTATGGCAAGTCAAGCAACACTATGATAGTAGCACCTTTAACCCTAATATTTAACCCTATATTAATATTAAGCTTAAGAATGTAACTTGAACAAGAATGATGTCTTAAATCATGTGGCTTTTTTAGGCGAGGTGTGTGAATATGTTGTAAAATGCATGATTTTCACCTTGTTGACGATTTAAAAAAAACTTGACTTGTATTAAAGACATGTGAACCATATTTAGTGACTTCTTGATGGGTAGCAACTAGCAACTACATAGAATTGTGGGCAGTGAGTTTTGCACTCATATTCTTGAGAAAAAATGGTTGCAAACTTAGCTTTAGCTTTGATCTTTATTGTTTATTTGAGCACGAAATTGTCTAATTTGTCAGTTTTGTCGCAATGGTACCAAATCGCTGCTTGTTGTCTTCTCAGCCTGATTGCTTATCAGGTCTGTCCTCATTATTTTATGTATCAATCACTTCAATAGTGATGAACTTCTGTTGAGTTTACCAAACTTTCCTAGCAACAAGTGCATAATATCCCCATTTAGTACATTACAAACTTTCATTTCATGATATAAAAGCATCATCCCTGTTGCTAGCAGTCATTTGGGGAAAATACATCTTTTGGCCTGCTGTGATTCTGGCTGGATTGCGAACACTGCAGATATTTTACAGTACGCCCACTATGAAGAGGAGGCACCTGCTGCACACTGATGTATTCTGGCCGTGTTCGTTAATCTAAATGAGCTGCTCTCAGTGTTGATGTGAGCAGTGCGACAGCAGCAGGGGATGGGCAGAGGGCGTGTCAGACAGCTGTCCGTCTGAGATGAATGGCAGGCGGATCATCGCTCCGACAGTATGGACAGCTCATCTGGTCCCTGCTGGGGTGACGGACCGAACAAATGAATGCATGAATAAACGAGTGACTGCTCTCCACCTTTTGCCTGCCGCCACATAATGGCTGCTATCAGTCATAGTCCTGTGCGAGGAGCCTGATGTGTGGCCGCCCGTCCTTGGCTGCGTTCAGGTGGCTTAATGCTTTGCTGCACTGATACACGTTTAAACCTATGAGGACTGTCATTTCTGGAGAAAGATTTCCTTCTAGCTGTCTTTGCTTTTGGGATTTATTTTTTGTGTCTGTATATCGCATGTGATTAATCACTTATTGTCAGAATAATATTTTTAGCTTTTAATTTATTTTAGTCAAAGTTATTTAATTATTTAATTTCAGCAAAATTATATTTCATTTGGTTTACTCTAACTGGAATGACATGTTTGTTTGATGGAATTTAATAATTTAGTTTACAATATGTAATATGAGGACTAAAACAGGACAACAGACTTGACTTTCAAGTTATTTATGATTCTTAAAAAGTGAAAACATACTATCATGTATATCTTGCACTCTGAAACTAAAATTAAAACCATAACATTTTTTTTACTTGAAATAAAAGAAATGTCAACTGAAATAATTTAAACATGTTGTCAATGTAGCATTTCTCCTTTTAATTTAGCATGTACTACACAAACAATTACTAAAACTGATTCAAAATATTAGTAAAAGCTATGAGTGGTGCTAAAAATACACTATTATAAGAATAAACTTTTGTAAAATGTGTAAAAATAGGTTACACTTTATTTTAAGGTGTCCTTGTTACAGTGTAATTGTACATTTAAGTACTGAGTAATAATAATTAACTACATGTACTTACTATATAATTAGGGTTACTTGCATATAATTATGCATAATTTATTGTAATAGTAAGTACATGTAACATGAATAAAAAGGACAACTTAAAATAAAGTGTTACCTAAAAATATATTTGTAAGCATATTTTACACACCAAACGTTTTAACCTTTTGTTATACATTTTTGTATAAACATATATTATAAATACAGTCATAAACAACTTTGTATTTTCTGTGTCACTGTGTCAAAGTCAGCAGAAAGAGAAATATGTAAAATAAAATAATTGTAAAATCATATAAGAAATATATGCAATTAATATGTTGCTTGATTGATTTTGTCAAAATGCACAGTTGCTTTTAAATATACATCAAAGGAAAAGGTTGTTTTTGTAGTTACAGGGGCTAACTGGGCCATGCTAACCAGCCAATCCTCGACCCCTTTATTAAACCCATGCACCGATCGAACTGTACCTGTGCGGACTGAAGCAGGACTTTGTTTTATCAGTGACCGAGAAGAACCTAAACTTACGCCGAGATCAATACAGGCTCTTAATGTTACTGCCAATCAATTCACCATGCAATTTGTGATCAGTAGTCTCTGTGGAAGAGGCTGACGTTGAAGATCTCAGAGGTGTGGACTTGATGCTTTTTTGATTGATGCTGGGCAGGAGCAGTCCGAGGAGATCGATAATCCCGTTGGGGAGCTTCACACGTCTCCAGACCTGCTCACTGTACATTACTATATGGGCTCCGCTTGCACTGTACAGCGCAAAGAGCGAAAACACTTTGCCGAGTATCAGATCTCTCCTGATAGATCAATACAGTTGCTCCATAAAGAGCGCTTGTGTACGTGTACGTGTCTGTGTGTGTTTGTGTACGTTTCCATTGCTTTCAACTACTTGAATCAGTTTGGAAGTACTCGCAGTGTTTTATGTTAGTCTGTTAGCTGGTGTGTTTTTGAGTGACTGGTTTGTGGGTTTTTATGTTTATGTGTGTGTTTGGCTATGCATGTGAATTGGAGACATGCTCACTACAGCGAGAGGGGAGACGGAGCAGGTAGGAGGTAATTTAGTTTGACTTGTGGGGCCTCACACTGACATTTGAGTGGTATTTAAACCCTTCTGCCCTGACTGAGGTTGGCATTTTGAAAGGGGGGCACTCTGCGGCTTGCCATAATCTCTCCCCTTGTATGCATCCATGCTCTGAGGTGATTAGGCCTGGCAGGACCCGGAGTCTGTGAGATCACACCTCGGCCTGAGAGCAGATGTTAGGGCCGCCGGCCTCCCGGGCTGGGGTGGGCGGAAGGAGCGGCAATGGGGTATAGGTAGTTGAGTTGAAAGTGACATTTGAGAAGTTGAGAAAAACATTGATTGCTAGTTTGATGTGTGTTTGTGTGTCAACATGAATTGGCATTTAGTACTTATTTTATTTTGATATTGTTAGAATATTCATGAATTTACAGTTCATATCTATCATTTAAGTTTAAAGTATACACTACTGTTCAAAACTTTAAATGTTTTTGAAAGAAGTCATCTTAAATGCTCACGCAAGCTTGCTTTAATCAACTACAGTAAAAACACAAATAATATTGTGAAATATTTTTACAATTTAAAGTAACTGATTTATGTTTTAATATATTTTAAATGGTAATTTAATCATTTGATAGAAAGGCTACATTTTTAGGTGCCATTACTCCAGTCTTCAGTGTCACATGATCCTTCAGATATAATAATATGCTGATTTGGTGCGCAAGAAACATTTCTTATTGCTATCAATGTTGAAAACAATTGTGATGCTTAATATTTTAGTGTTTTTTGATTCTCTGATGAATATAAAGTACAAAATAACAATTGATTTGAAATAGAAAATTTTAAATGATGTAAACATACATTTACTGTTACTTTTAGGGCAACCTTTACTGTCCACACTAAATGGTATCTTGCTCTAAATGGTGTAAAAACGAATTTTGTAGCAGAACACAAACATTAGTATTGTTATAATCATTTAAGGATAGTTCTAGCCTAAAAATGAAATTGTCATATTTACTCATCACCTCATAGTCTTTCGCAAACGCGGTATGAGTTCTTTCTTTGTTTAATATCTTGGATATACAGATTATATTTTGAAGTAATGCTAGTGCTCAAACAGTTGATGGTCTCCTATGATTTCCATAGTATTTTTTCCCTACTGTGGAAGTGCAGGGGAGTCCAACAACTGTTTGGTTCTTAAATTTTCAAATATCTTCTATTTGGTGTTCAAGCATAAGAATAAACTTATACGGTTTGGGACTTTGGAACATGAGGTGAAAGGTTTGATTTTATGGTTGAGTGGGGGTTTTTTACTTTTCCTTAAATTATTACTTATTACTATTATATACTTTTTTGAGGAATCTTCACACATATGTGAGGAACGAACCTGCAAAAGGCATATAAATAAATAATACCCAAATAACATAAATAAATGTGTGCATAAATACCCGTATTCTTGTTTAAAATACATAAAATTAAATAATTAAATATAAAAAAATAATTGAAAGTGAGCAATAAATAAAATATATTGGTGAATTTAAAATAGATTGGTAAAATGGAAAATGTTTCAGGAAGTGCTAAACTCATCCTAACTATTCTCCTTTGGTCACTCATTTATTTCTGAATGTAGTTTCATTTATTTTTCCTCTGCACAACATGCTAATGAGTGGGTGTCAACCATGGACTTGGTCGGGGTCGTGTCATAGCTGGGGGCGTGGCATGGGGAAAACAATCCTTTCCCTTTGACAGGAAATGGTGTTAATCCAGTATGGCCTACGTAAAGTCACTTTTTCCGTTCAACAGAGCAAGATACATAAAAACTGAGCTGTATTGTCCTACATATGCTGTGACTTTACAAACGCCTAAAAAAAAAAAAAAAAAAAAAAAAAACGGGAAGTACATGGCCAGTGTCGTTTCCACGGATGGCATTTTGTAAACCGATTGAGTCTTCAGGCAGGTACCACTGTAATATCAGTATCAGCTGTCATGGTCATTGTGAGATTATTCACTTATCTGCTGGAATACGGGCTCGTTCCTTTGATTGCAGATCTTGTTTATTAGGATGGTTTTAAACCTGTGCTCATTGTTTAGGATGGGTCTGTAAGATGCATTTTTGATGGTCAGTAAACAGTCTTCTTATCAACGCAAGTCAGATCTGCATCAATCGCTCTCTCTCTTTACGACGGGAGAAACCTAACTTTAGTGACATACACAAAGGGAGTCAAATCTGCAGTTGATTCTCATTTATCTAGTGTACAAAGCAGAGGCTCATATACATCCTTGAGACTGTATGAAGTGGTTTAAATCGAGGCACATGACCGTTTTTTTCGCCCGCGCATTCGTTATCAGGAACAGAAAAACTAGGCAGACAAAGTATGTTTTATTGGTAAATCAAATAACGTTCAGGCATATTTCAATTAAGTATCCATATGTACGAGGCATTGATATTTTACAATTGGCACTTAAAATCTTTAATGATTTAGGCTTCCTCTCTGATTATAAACTACAAACTAACTCCAATGAAAAGTGTACAGAAATAATCAGCTCCGTCCTTGACTGCTGACGTTAATACGCTAATTGCAGGTCATCAAAGCGCTCAGCGCGGCACAACACTATCACGCTCTACGTCTTGCATCCTTGAACCCCTCGGAAGTCATTGATGTTGGCAGGCATAGGAAAAAAATGTGGAACTACATTCAGAAATAAATGAGTGATCAAAGGAAAATAGTTAGGATGAGTTTAGCATTTCCTTAAACATTTTCCGTTTGCCCACCAATTTATTTGATTCATTTGCCTACTTTCATCACATGCTTAATTATTTATGTATTTAAACAAGAATACGTGTATTTATGCACACATTTATTTATTTATTTGTGTATTTATTTATTTATTGTTTTTGCAGGTTTCGTCCTCCATACACACAAACTATACAACGGCACTTGTCAAGTTTAAAAATTATGTCTGTTCTGTCTTTTCTTCCTCTGCCCAGTATTTCTCTCTGTTTTTGCTCTCAGTTTAAGAGAACTGTTTCCATCAGTTTCACACTTAGATACAATTGTAGGTAATTGTAAAACTCAATATTTTTTTTCCTGTTGTAGCACTTTTATTTTAGTTTGACTTTTTGATCTCTTTCTTGCTCTCTTTTACACAAGGTATCATTTTCTTCAAAGGGATGGGAAAAAGCAATTCTGCAGATCACAGAGGAGGCTATTTGAGAAGTGTCAAAACTTTTAGAGTTTTTGATGGCTGTGGCCAACTTCCTGGACCGTTCTGTACTTTTATTTTCCTCCGGTGGCCTAGCGTTAAACACATTTGACTGTTTGTGACCACAGATATAAAAGCAGCATTGTGTTTTATATGTTTGACAGTGGTCTAAAAATATACTTGTAGTCCAGGTAGTTGTCCCTGCTAAAACAATAGGAGAAGACCTGAAACAGGAAGTTTAAAAAGGTGGGATGTGTTTGGACAGTGTCCAAATCTCCCTTGATGTCCATTGTCTTATGTTGGGAGAAGATGGTAGTTCAAGTTGACAGTGTAATCACATGACTGATTCTTGTGTAGAACCTAAATCCATTTTTATACGGGGTTTTTAGTTGTTAATACACTACAAAAATGCATTTTCTTAATTATTTTTTGTTTTGCAGTCAAAGCAAAATACATGTACTTTTACAGCAAAACAGATAATTGTGTATTTTCATAGAATATACCTTGAATTAAATTGCTTTCGTATTCCAATAGGCAAACTGTTCTAATTCTAATTGTAATTTCTATATTTTTATTCATAACCATCATTAAAGTTTATTGACCCTATTGACACCCTATTGATAAGTGCTTCGTTATAACCCAGATGGAAGGATATCATGCTCCAGCCAAGCAAAACAAACATTCCTACACATGATATGGTTTGGTTTTTCTCTTCCTCCTAGGTGGGGGTATGGGGGGGGAACAAAATCAGGGACAAAAAACCTGCTCAGTCGACTCTCTATCCTCACCATCCATCACGTCCGGAAAAAAAAATAAAAAAAAAAAGGGAAAAAAAAAAGGGGGGGCATTATCTTTCAGGTCTTGCCCTACACGAAGAATCGGAGACTGCCGATTATAGGACATGGCGAAACAAAGAGCAGCAACGATAGGAGAAAGTGCATTCTCCTTAGAACTTCGTTCGTACGGGAGTACGACCATTTAGGACCAAGTGCCGTAAAAGGAGGGATCTCTTTAGTAGTTTAGAGATATGATGATCGGTGGCTGCTAATAAAATTATAAGCACGACTGTAAAATATAACTAAAAAAAGTGCTTACGTCAGGCTCATCACTGTTGTCCGATTGGCGCGTGATGATGTAAGCTTTCCGCCTGGGGTGAAACTGGGGCAATGACATCCCATATTTTTTCACATTGTTAAAACATCTTTTTAAGTCACTATCAACCTACAAAGAACGATGTTCAGATTTTGGTGGTTATAAGGGCTAGCGTTCCGTGGACGCAAAAAAATCTGCAACATTTCCTAAAAAAGGAAGTCAACTTTAGTTTATAGTAAAAACTAGTGCAAGGCACACTGCCATTAAAAAACCAGATGGCCTCGCTGTCCTCTAAATGGAAGCAGTCAATAATCCAGTTAGCAAAGGGTCAGTCTCTGCTCAAATCTGCATCCTGTGTAACTGCTGTTTAAAACACGGTCAAAAAAAAATAGGTATCCTTAGGGAAAAAAATTACTGGGCCATGAGACTCATTTTCTGTTGCTGTTATTGGTGATGTCCACCACATGGCAGTTTTCTTAATATTAAATGGATCCTCCATTAGCAAGATAAAGGAAAACTATCGCCAGATATGCTTAATTAATTGAATTTAAAAGTAAATGTAAAAAGGAAAATTCAATATGGTGTATTGTTTAGTTAAGTTGTATAGTTACACCCCCATCTTTATTATTTTCTTACCCCATTGACAACTTCCCCTTTCTCATAATGTTTGCAGCATAAAGTAACATCAATTTAAGATTCATTGTTATAAAATCTTAATGACAAAGTATAAACATTTTTTCAAGACAATATAGCGAAAATAATGCAAACCTCTAAAGTTAGATTAAGATAACAATGATGTAGATCAACATTAATGTTTTTTATTTATTTATTTAAAATTATTACATTTCCTTTTTTCCATTTTTAGCATAAATATAATTAATTAGGGACTTTTCATGGAACACCAACTGCAGCCAAACAGGCAAAGAAGATAAGGGCAATATGCAATACACTGATAAACAATTTTTGTAAATTCATTAATAATTAATGTGTGTATTTTCATAAAATATTTATTGTTCATGTCATAATCATTTTTTCTTACGCACAGTGGCCATTTGCTAAGTTTAAGCATAAATAGAAACGACAATTTGAGAACGAGCATTTTATAACTAGGAAATTTAACTTCTTCCTTCTTTCTTTCTTTCTTTCCTTTCCTTCCTTCCTTCCCTTCCTTTTTTCTTGAGATATGTTAGTGTGCTGCTGTTCACCACAGTCCTCATTGCCGATCGGTGTGTGGTCTGGCATCCGCAAAAACATATCGTAATTTAGAACCACTGTAATATGAATTAGTTTGTCATAACGGTTTTTTGGGTTGTGGGCTTCAAAATAACATACGGGTTAGAGTCTAAATGCTGTATTTTATAGGTGTATCTGGAAAGGACAGAAGACATACTGATAACGACCAAATACCATCACTGTGCATTATAATATGCTGTGATTGAGAGGGTCGTGACAGAGGGGGTTTGTTTTTAACCTGAACATCTCGCTGGCCCCATTTGGGCTTTGTGTTCCTGCTGTAATAATCGTGACTGTCAATTGCTTTCATTGTGTCACCAAGCATTTTGTCGCACGGGACAAATGTCTTTGCTGCTCCCGAGCTCCTCTGCAGCTTGGGGGGGTTGTTCTTCCCTCCTGTTTTGACGAGATTAGGAGGTGAGCCAATTCGATGCCGTCGCCAGTATAATATACTGTGCAGTGATACTCCAGGCTGATTGTGATGTCCATCTCACAACGGAAGGTAGCAAACGGTGTTCCGACATTTATTTTAGAAGACAGACCACCACATAAAGAGCCGAACTCAGGAGCTAGAACTGTGCTAGACTAGGTATTACCTTCCGGTATCTAGAACACTAGTTTAAAAGATCTCTTTATTAGTTGCTGGTTTGTGCTTGGGTGCAGGGCTTACATTTCACCTTGCCCGATCATATTGGAGGTTTAAAAGTCTACATGAAATTAAAGTAGGGATTTGGTGTTTTTCATTAATGCAGGGTGAGCGGAACCTAAGTATTTTTAAAAAATTTCCTCATATTTTTGATGTCTTCTCAATTTTTTTATCACTCCAGTTAAAATATCTAAAATAAAAAGTAATAAATAAATATGAAAATAAAAAAAAATAAATAATCAAGTAGATATTAATTAAGGTGTTTAGTAAAATAAAAGTAGATATAATTTTATGTTAATAATAAATATGGAATTATTATATAATTTTTTTATGTATACATTTTAGTGTAACATTATATAATTTTTAATAATATAATATTTAATTATATATTATGCTGGATACTAAAAATATTATAATATATCTAATATTTTTATGGATTTTTTTTAAAGTTAAAAAAATACAAAGTCTTTTAAAACATCGATTAGGGGAAATAGCTTTTTTTTTTTTGCAGTGTGGTCTTATTGTGAATATTATTTTTTTGCAATGTTGTCTTATTGTGAACAATTTATGTCCAAAGAAAAATATTTGTCTTCATAATCTTCTCAACCCAAAAGGTGTAACAAGACTGTCCTATTACATTACTTTCTGTTCATCAAACCCTCTTTGTTTTTCAGCCTTTTTCCTTTAAATAAATGTCATGTAGGGACCACTTCTTGCAATCTAATCAATTCCTAATGGATAAAACCAAGTCCCCCAATACTGTTTTCTAAATATCCATTTTTACTTTGAAATATTTTGGATTACTGAAGTAAGAATGGGTTGCGAACACCTTTTCACCTAGCTTCACATGCTATATTTAGACCCTTGTCTTGATTTGGTGACAAACAAGCAATACTACTCATTCCTACTTTAGCACCCTGTCCTTTTGTTCAATCCAGCTTACATTAGAATTCAGCGTGAGCATCACAGTCAGCGTGCCAGTCTTAAGACTATCCTCAGCTGGGCCTTTCCTTTGTCTTTTTTTAATCTTTTCTCATATATCCAGGGATTTTCTTGAGTAAATAACCCCTGTCGTACGTGCACAAACACTATGAAGCGTAGCTGTGAATATTGCACTGCATTATACATCAGAGAGAAACAGAACAGCGAAGAGAAAGATGGTGTATTTTCCCGTGGTAAAGGTTAGAAAACAGGCAGAGGTAGCAGCACAGCTATTTGTTTTGCATGGTGGTGACGGACATCCACGCTCTTATGAAGGGAGGGGGAGAAATGCTGCTGTGCTGTCTTTTCCCCCCTCTTGTTTCTCTCATCTATGGTATGGCTTTATCTTGCAGATGCCCTTTATCTCTCCCTCCTCTCTGCTGTGCTCCATGCATAAGTAAATACTAAAGAGCTGAGTATCGAACAAAAGAGTCGCCGTGAAAAAGTGCCACTTCAGCAAGTTGCCTGTGTCTCACTAACTTTCAAATTTAATAAAGCCACACGTCTGCCTGAGATTGTAGTGGAGATTTGACGGACCAGTGGGGGTCTAAGCCTTGTCTTTTCTTATGGAAAACTTTTTGAGTTAAACATCAATGTGTATTCCCATTGCTGGCATTTAATGAGAGTAATGCTGAGTGAATTTGCATATTCTGTCACACTCACCCAAAGGCATATTATGTATACTGTCTTATACTTCTTACTGGTGTCCTGGCTAGTATGAACACTATCAACAAAAGCTAAAAATTTGAAAGTTTCAGTTGAAACTGAAAGTACTGAAGACATCCCAATTATCACACTATGTAATGCTCGCTTACAATGCCCAGTGTTACAAAAAAAGACGATTTCAAAGCATGAAACGGCTCTCCTGCCAGTCAGCGCCCGATAAAAGATCTGTTGGCTAAAGCGGTAGCTGGGGAGTGTGGATAGGCAGTGAGAGTGCCGTTGCAATGTAGATGTGTCGGGATTCCTGAAGCGTAATGAATTTGAGGCTGGAATAGAAATGTAAGGACGGTAACAGTGGGATTAAAAAAGAAAACCTTAGACCAATACTAACCTGCCTGCTCAAAAAAAATTATATAAATAAAAAATTTATTTTATTTTTTTTTTTTTTTCATTTGAAAAATATATTAATCAAAAACTATTTGAAAAGTTGAATTGAAAAAGAATTGTGTTGAATTGGTTTTTATTTGTTTTGCTTTGCTTTGCATTTTGTTTTGCTTTGCTTTGCTTTTTTTGTGGTGTGTTTTGTTTGCCTTTGCCTTTGCTTTGTTTGTTTCTTTGTGTTTGTGTCAGGTTTGGTTTGGTTTTGGTTTTTTTCTTTTGTGTAATTTTGTCTTTTCTTGTTTTTGTGATTTTACTTAAAAAAAATCAATCAAGGAGCCTATGATGGTCCTTGGACATTTGGTTATGGTATATAATATATATATATATATCTATATATATCTTATATATATATATATATATTATCTATATACCCACCTAACTTTTTTTTCTATTTGGGTGAAAAGTTGAATGAAAAAGGATTATGAATAGGAATTGTTGATTGGTTTTTTTTTTTATTTGCTTTGTTTTGCTTTGCTTTTTATTTGATTTTGCTTTACTTTTGTTTTTTTTTTTTGTTCGCTTCTCTTCTGTTTTTTTTTTTTTTTGCTTGTTTTTTTTTTTTTTTCTTTTTTGTTCATTTTTAACAATCGAATGTTTTTAAAATTAACATCAGCCTGCTTTAAATTAATAAAAATCCAGATTTTCAATGTGTCCTTAGACTTTTTGGAGTGTATATATAGTTCTATATATACACATACTTTTGCCCACAGAGTTAGGATGAGACCCCCAAATCCTTACTTCATCAGTCAACAGCCGACCAGTATACAAGCGCACCGAGAAGAATAAGGACCAGTGTCATGAAGATCTTAGGCTGCTCATGAATCCTCGCATGTGTGTTATTAAAGATTATTGCTGCCCAGTGGCCGCTCTAATGCAGTGATAGTCATCACTGTGGCCCGGAATAGCCTCGGCTAACTGCACACACCCGGCCATGCATTAAACATGCCTCTTCTCTCTCTGTCTCTCTCAGGCCCGGCACTCTGTCTTATACAGTAATGACCAAAGCGTTTCATATAAGCACAGTGCCTGTACCCCTACTGTTACTAATGACCTTTGACCCCAGCAGGACACCGCTATCCCTCCTGTTGTCAAGCGAAACTATGGTCAGTGCACCGCTGGACAGCTCCCCATTAATAATGGTGCTCAGTGTTGTGCTCACTCAGACACAATGACTTCTCACTATAATAACGAAACTGGTTTCTCTCCTCTATGCATTTGATTTTAGCCTCCAGTGGCTGGATTATGCTCCAGCCGGGAACTTTATGAATTATAGAGATTTGCAAGATCTGTGGCAGGGTAGAATGCTATACTCACCTTTTGTCTCTGTGGTGTTAGCCCGTGACCTTTGACCTTGACTTCTCTGTGGTTTGGCCAAGTTGAAGTGTAGAGGTGACCTAGTTCTCGCAGGATTATGGAATCCGTGGGTTTTTAATAATTTTCCCACCCATTTTCTGACCCTTTTGCTTCTTTTTGTTGCTTTTTGCTTTTTGATTACAGTTATCATTTGTTCCCCTTGTTTTGACTATGAATTTGTATTTTGTATCAATTTAGAGGTAGGTAGCGGCACAGATGTATTTGTGAGTTTCAGGCAAACATGCTTTCTTATTTAATAAAGAGTCTATTTAGGTTTAGCTAAATAAATAATTGTGCCATTAGTGGTTTCGGGCCCTTTTGCATGTTTGTACACTTTGCAAAGCTATTTGATCGACTTTTTTAATTTATGGAGCTTGCATCTAATCACGGCTTTCTCATTTGCACCCATATTAGAGGTTGACAACCTGATTTAAAGGGATAGTTCACCCAAAAATGAAAATTCTGTCATTAATTAGTCACCCTCATGTCGTTTCAAACCCCTAAGACCTTAGTTCATCTTCGGAACACAAATTAAGATATTTTTGATGAAATCCAAGAGCTTTCTGACCCTCCATAGACAGCAGTGAAACTACCACGTTCAAGGCCCAGAAAGGTAGTAAGGATATTGTTAAAATAGTCAATGTGACTTCAGTGGTTTATGAAGCTTTATAAAGTGAGAAAAATGGTTGTATTTGGAACATTTATCAATCTATAACTTTGGGTTTGAGTCTGTCTTGGGTATCTAGTAAAAATGAAATTATTTTATATTTAATAATAAGAATTAATATGTGTTGTTATATTATATTATATTATTCACTCAATAATGCTTCAACCCAAGATTGTTTCAACTGTTTTTGTCTATATAATGTTATAAAGTAATTTTGTAAGTGAACTATCCCTTTAAAGTTCAGTTTTATATTTTCACAGAACTTGTAGAAACCAGCATACCAAAAAGGCAAGCTTCCCTACTTGGTTAAGACCATATATAAATGTATCAGTCTTTAGCATAGTGCTTTTGAAGAGCTGTAGAGGAAATGGTGATTCACTGACTTGTTTGTGTGCATGCATGCTCCGGGTTTTTGAGGTCAGATGAATGTGGCTGTCTAGTTAGCCGTATGGTCTACACCTTTCATCTTAACACCTCAATATGTGTACATAATTGTGTGCGCCTGAGTTTGTGTGCGTGTCCCTGCCTCTTTGTGTTTCACCTCCCGGAGTGGAGGGCAGGTGCCACTCTCTGTTAGCGCTGAGCCACAGAGCTCTGGCAGCTACATCACAGCAGCCTTTGATTCGCCAGCCATTCCAGGTCGACGAGCTGATGCCTGATAATAGTGTTGTTTGATTGCTGAAGTGGAGAGGTAATTGATTGATCCTTAGGCATGTCTGGGGTCAGGCTTCAGAAGAAAGACGGTCTCTGGTGTTGATTCTTCTGGGAGCAGATTCTTCTCTTTTCCTTGGACTTTCATTCGCCAGGAAGATGAGCAATGGAGGAAAAGATGAAAAAAGAAGAGAAGAGTGGCCATTTCAGAGATTTCTTTAAAAAAAAATGCAACAAGCTTGTCAAAATGGAGGCCATCTTGTATTAGAGCAGCACTCTTTTTTTTGTCAGACTGAAAAAAATTTTGTGGATAAACTGAAAAAAATTTTGTGGATAAAGAGATGTATAAAATGAGGGATAGTTAACCAATAAAAAAAACATATATATATATAGAGAGAGAGAGATTTTTGTGAAATAATTTCATTTTTGCCTGGCCTATTATAGCATTTATTTTGTACCATATTATAGTACTGAGTCATAGACTTGTACATTACATTTAAATTTTAACAAATATTTTTAATGTGGGAGGGACAATAAAACATTTAGCTTCTTAACTTTATACATTTTTATGTATATTTCACAATTAATTAGTTTCACATTAAATAATAATTTGGTGGACACTTTGCGGTACTGTCTAACACCCATGTATTTGAGATCTATACAGAGAGAGAGATGCACAGTGTCTAATGGCTAATAAAATTTAATTGGATTATTGGATTGGACAATCTATCTTTCTTCATTAATTAAGCTCAGGGTCAAACACTCTCCAGTCCTTCCATAATCCAGCAAGTGCTGTAGGGAAACTGCTCATTTAAAGAATACAAATTAGTGTTAAATGCACATCAAAGCATATAATTGACAATTACTGATGATGACCTGTTCCCATGTTCTTTGAACAGCAGCTGTATGCTTCCTGGGTGACCAACATAGGCACGCTTCCTGTGCATATATAAGATGTCAAAGCTGTAATAATATTAACAGGTAAAACACCGCACTAAATAGAGAGGCTTAACGTTTCAGCATTAATGCTGCTTGAGTTTATAGAGCTTATAGAGCAGATCTTGTTCACATGCTTCCAAAGCTTATAATTCCTGTTCAAGCAATGGACTGAATGTGCAGAGCTATGTTTTTAAACTGCAGATTGAGACGTTTCTAATGATGAATCAGACTTCCTGGCTCAGGCGGTTTGCCTGCCATGCTGAGCAGGTAATAACCCCCGATTAGGCTCTTTATATGAGAGAATGAGAGCCGAATACCAGGCCCAGCTCTCTGGAGGAGAAAGCCACGAGGAGAGGTGGAAAGCAAATTAGAGAAGCTGAAAATAGGAACAGAGGATGAAGACGGCTGTTTGTGCTCACTTAGCTCTCATGCTGGTTAGATCCCTGCCAACGTTCACCTGTAAAAACGATATGGCGTGATTCAATCGCCAGTCTTATGAATCATCAATATCAATATCATTGTCGGGTGTCTTTTGGTGTCCTGTACATAAATAACTCATTTGCCATGATAACTTAACATAAAAATTACTATGAAAGGGTGTGTCGTGTGTGTGTGTTATATTAGGCTAAGTTTTTATATTAATAAGAAAAGCATTACTTGGCTCTTTAGATACATTTTCTAGATTTGTTTTAGTTTTGTGTAAGAGGATGTGTGTTATTTTGCTATGTCCCATGCACCACTCATTAAATTTGAATGAGTAGTAGAATATTGTCAAATCATAAAATTTAAATATTTTGTTCTATTAATATTTTGTTAAATAAGAGATTACTCAATTTGAGTGTATTGATTATTTGGTAATAAAAGTTATATTTTTATTTAATAAAAAGAAGAGTTTGTCCATGTCCCTCGAATGGTTGTCCACCCTGTCATATTGAGGAATCCGCCCCTTTAAGAAAAGGCCAATCCCCTCTAGTGACATCAGGACAACAGATTTGTTTCTCTTCAGTGGCGGGAATTTCAACGACTTAGGTGAATAAGTTGGTGACTTTTCAATTCTGAGTTTGATTTGAATTTCTTTGCCAAAGAGTAACATGTCGACCCTTGGCAGGAAAATAACAGAGGAAGTGGTAGAATACAGTATTTTCAAAGTATGAAGTTAAATATACCCAAAGTCTCAACAACCAGGATCTACCTCTAAATATTTAGTAGTCCACAGTTTTTTTTGTAAGATAATATGTAATTGAAGCTCAAAATGCCACCCTGTCGCCACATTAGACTTGTCTTGATTAGAGTGGACAAACACATGACAGGGTTGGGACTAGGCCATTAATGGGTAGTTAATTTGCTAAAAAGAAATTGAAGTCAAAAGTCCCCATGTCAGCCATTAGACTCGATAGAGGTGAAAAAACACAGGACCAGGGTTGAAAATAGATTATTTGTAGTAATATGCTAAAAAAGGAAATTGACAAGCCTCAAAATGTCCACCCTGTCGGCCACTTATACTCGATAGAGTGGATATAAACATGACAGGGTGGACATAGCATTGATTTTAATATTGCTAAAAACTAAAATGAACATATATCAATGTGACTGAGGATGTAATAGTATTATTTATTATTATTATTATTGTATAATTTTTTTCGAAGTCAATCATATCTATATAATCCAGTGTGTTCAATAGCTAGTGTGGGGGCAAATACATGCAAACAAAAAACTGCATCCAAATATCACAGTTTTCTCCAAATAAGAAAAAATACATGTGCAAATTGTATGAGTTTCTTTAAAAACACATGGTTTACATAAAATCTTTTATATATTTATAATTTGAAAGCAAACAAATAACCCTGTTTAGGAAAGGGACATCATACCTTTCAGAAAATATAATTTGCATCTTAATTTTGCAATGAAAACGTATTTAACAGTAATATATATATCCATGACAGGGTGGACATATCTTATGGTTTATGCTTCGAATAATGGCCCATAATTATCTAAAAAAAATGTGTGGGAGCTCAGCTAATATGTTTCTATTGTACTTGAGTGTCTACTATTTATGATATGACAAAGCGAATGGGAAATTAAAACCAAAATCTTTTAGTATTGTGAGGGTTGAAAGGCACTCTATGGTGATATTGACCCTTTTGTTTTGTTTTGTGTTTTGTTTAGTGTTTTGTTTTTTGTTTTTGGCAAACAGCTTTTATTGGATTCACAGTGTTTTTACATTTTCACATTAAATGTTTTATGTTGTTTTGTTTTGCTTTGCTTTACTTTTTGTTTTGGAAAACAGTTTTTATTGGTTTCAGTGTTTGGAATGCACAAAACGTTTTATGGTTTAGCCATGTTTGCGTAGCCAATTTATGTCATGTTTTGTTTTGTTTTGTTGCTGATTCCAAAATAAAGTGCCAGTGCATGATCTGTTGGTCAGGTGGAATAAGGACATGGACAGATATTAATATTTTTGTGTTTGTTGTTTTTTGTTGTGTTACGGATTCCTGACTGAGGTTTATTTTTAGTGATTATTTTTTGTAATTTCAGAGAACTTAACAAAAACATCAAATCAGTAATTTACAATTTTTTAATGAAATTAAATATTTGGGAAAAAAATTTAATATATTATATATATGTAGTATTTTCTGGGGAAATTTCAATTACCAACCCTAGTGGTATTTGATTAATTCATCAAGTTTCTAAAGGTAACGCTGCAGATGTATCTTCCACCTCTCCCTGACGACCTTTATAAATGGTGCTTATTCATGAGTCTGTAGACTTTGGTGTCATAATGTTGCATTAGTGGAATGTGTTGTAGCTTTGGGCAAGCTGGCTGGTGAATCCCTGGTGAAGCCACAGGATTTAAATTTGATTTAAAACATGATTTACTGCAGTTACTCCAGGCTACTCTCTCTTTCTCTCTCATTTTGAAATGAATCCTCTGCTGCGTAGCCCTGGTTGCTCTGTGCAGGCTCTGTGAAGTTCTGGCTGGCATCCTGATTGTGTTGGGGCACTGATACAGCTCACCTTGGCATCCTTCATTATTGTTGGTGGCTCTGTGTCCTCTCTGATGGTACTTTTGGTAAGCGTTAGTTAAGGTAGCGCTGCAAATTTTTGCGCTAAAAGAGACCAAAGAGAACAATTAAGGTGTTTATTGCCTAGCTGCGATCGCTTGTAAGTTGCTACCGTGGGTTTTTTTCTTCAGTTAATGGTTTTACAGGGTATCAGAGACTTGTGCTGCCCTGGCTTGCTAAGCACATCTCTCTTTCTATCCTCTCTTTCTATCTAATAAATATCCAACATCACTTTCTGCTAATAGTGAGGTGAGACACCTCACCTCACTATTAGCAGAAAGTGATGTCGGATATAAGTTTTTTAATAAAATGTTTTTGCATGAAGAAAATAAAACATGTTTTTTCCCCCTCATTATTCTCAATGATATTTCTCATTATATTCTAATAACTGTAATAGAGGATGTCTTTTACCAGTATTGAGTTTTTTGTTGTTGTTGTTTTTTAGTTAGTCGAAATCAGCATAAAGCAAGTACAACAAATGCTATTTTAAGGTTAAGGCTGTGATTTACAAATACTATACAAGTAATGTCTTTTTTTCTTCTTTTTTTTTATGAGAATGAGATTTATTTTGGCATTACACTAATGAGAACTGTTGGAATAGCATGCTTAATTGTCATGAAAATATGTCACAATGCACTGAACCTTCTTAAAAATATACTTAATTCACTGTAGGCATTTAATTACCCTTGGCAGGTTGTGTGTGATTCACTCAAAAACAGAGAAGTTTTGTTTTTTTGGTTTAGAGTGCACAAAGAACTTTAGTGTAGTTTAGTTTACAGTGCACACAAAAGTTTGGTTTTAATTTAGAGTGCACATTGAAGTTTCGTTTTTTGCTTAGAGCGCACATAGAAGTTTAGTCTTATTTTTGAGTGCACATTGAAATGTAGTTTACAGTACAAATAAAAATGTTGTCTTTTTTTAGATTTTAGTTTAGATTACAGTGAACAGGTTTAGGCCCAATCCCAATTCTACCCCTTAGCCCTTCCCCTTTCCCCTAACCCTCCGTTTCGCGCGTTCACGTGAAGGGGTAGGAGTGTCTCAAATATCTTTTGGTTGGAGGGGTAGGGGTAAGGGGAAGGGCCAGACAGCCCTTCAAACAAAGATTTTTCGGGACCACACTTCAAACGAAGGGGTATGAATTATCTCAGCGTAAACCAGCTTCAGCAGCAACATGGCTGCCCGAGCGAACAAAAAGACACATAAATATAAGCATTTTTTGGCATTAATAAAGATTTTAACGAAAAGTAATCATTTGTTTTGTTACTTTCAATTGTGAGTTCATATTTACGGTCATGTTACTCAAAGAAATGTTTGCAAAAAATCGCTAAAGTTTGTTAACGTCATATTACAGACTGCATGATAGTGCCACAAGATATTTTCATGTCTGATCAGGGCGATAACCACCGTAGACATTGAGGGGGGCTAGTCCCCCCAATAATTATAAATCGCTAAACCCTTTTCTCAAATATTGCCAATTCGAGAGCGAGAAAGAGAGAGATGAAAGATGAAAGATGCGTGTATGCGCATCTGTGCGTTTCTCTTTTTAGAGTGAGTTTACAAAACCGATTCCAAAAAAGTTGGGACACTGTACAACTTGTGAATAAAAACAGAATGCAATGAAGTTTCAAATTTCATTCAGAATACAACACAGATGACATATAAAATGTTTAAACTGAGAAAATGTATCATTTTAAGGGGAAAAAAATACGTTGATTTTAAATTTCATGGCATCAACACATCTTAAAAAAGTTGGGACAAGGCCATGTTTGCCACTGTGTGGCATCCTCTCTTCTTTTTATAACAATCTGCAAACTTCTGGGGAATGAGGAGACAAGTTGCTCAAGTTTAGGATAGGAATGTTGTCCCATTCTTGTCTAAAACAGGCTTCTAGTTGCTCAACTGTCTAAGGTCTTCTTTGTCACATCTTCCTCTATGAAGCGCCAAATGTTTTCTATGGGTGAAAGATCTGGACTGCAGGCTGGCAATTTCAGTACCCAGATCCTTCTACGCAGCCATGATATTGTAATTGATGCAATATGTGGTCTGGAATTGTCATGTTGGAAAATGCAAGATCTTCCCTGAAAGAGACAACGTCTGGATGGGAGCATATGTTGTTCTAGAACTGGGATATACCTTTCAGCATTGATGGTGCCTTTCCAGATGTGTAAGTTGCCCATGCCACACGCACTCATGCAAAACCCATACCATCAGAGATGCAGGCTTCTGAACTGAGCGCTGATCACAACTTGGGTTGTCCTTGTCCTCTTTAGTCCGGAAGACATGGCGTCCCAGTTTTCCAAAAAGAATTCAAATTTTGATTCGTCTGACCACAAAACAGTTTTCCACTTTGCCACAATCCATTATAAATGAGCCTTGGCCCAGAGAAAACACCAGCGCTTCTGGATCATGTTTAGATATGACTTCTTTTTTGACCTATAGAGTTTTAGCCGGCAACGGCGGAAGGCCGGTGGATTGTGTTAACCGACAAGTTTTCTGGAAGTATTCCGAGCCCATGTTGTGATTTCCATTAACAGTAGCCATTCCTGTATTGATGCATGCATCAAGGGCCCGAAGATTCAAGGGCCATCCAGTATGGTTTTCGGACTTGACCATAAGCACAGGAGTGTCAGATCTTGGATCTTGGATCGAATTATCACCGCGTAGATGATGAAACTTCAAACTCTTTTGATTTTCTCTGACGGAAACTCCTTTCTGATATTGCTCCAACTATTTTTCGCCGAAGCATTGGGGGGAATGAATTGGTGATCCTTGGAATTCTTGAATTTGAGAGACACTGCCACTCGAGCGGGAGGGGGGGGGGACTGTTTTTCTTTTTATACCCACTCATGTTGCCAATTGACCTAATAAGTTGCAAATTGGTCCTCCAGCTTTTCCTTATATGTACATTTAACTTTTCCGGCATCTTATTGCTACCTGTCCCAACTTTTTTTGGAATGTGTAGCTCTCATGAAATCCAATATGAGCCAATATTTGGCATGACATTTTCAAAATGTCTCACTTTCAACATTTTATATGTTATCTGTATTCTATTGTGAATAAAATATAAGTTTATTATTCCATTCCTTTTTTACTCACATTTTTTACAGTGTCCCAACTTTTTTGGAATTGGGTTTGTACTTCAAAAACAGCGATTTTATCCTCTTGTTGCTGGAAAATATAATGTAGCGATTCAGTATTTAAACTGATATTAATAAAAGTCGTGGGGCAGCGTTGACAAGTATTTTTGCTCCTGGATGTGTGAGATGCGCAATCTCTGATATGTGTGTGTGTGTCAGTAAACAGCGCATTAATATAGAACGATAATTAAAGGCTCACACCAGCACAGCAGTATAGGTGTGTGTATTGTAGGAGCTAGACGACGTATGATGACGTGTGACGGCACAGTAGTGGTGTCCCAATTCTTAGAGGAATATTTTCACCCCTACCCCTTGACATTCTGTTTCAGGGGACAAGGGGAAGGGGTATAAAATAGAATTGGGATTGGGCCTTAGTGTTTAGTTTAGAGTGCACATAAAGTTTAGTTTAGTTTTTAGTTTAGTTTAGATGGCAGTGAACAGGTTTAGTTTAATTTGCACATAAAAGTTTAGTTTAGAGTGCAACATAAAAAATTAGTTTAGATTTATAGTGATTTACCAATGAACAGATGTTTAGTTTAGTTTAGAGTGCACATAAAAGTTTAGTTTAATTTAGTTTAGAGTGCACTTAGAAATTTAATTTTTAGTTAATTTACAATGCGCACAGGAGTTTAGTTTTTATGTTTATAGTGAACGGACGTTTAGTTTTAGTTTAGAGTGAAAAAAGATGTTTAGTTTTAGTTTAGAGTGCACATAGAAGTTTAGTTTTTAGTTTAGTTTACAGTGCAAAAAGAAGTTTAGTTTTTAGTTTATTTTAGAGTGTGCGTGGAAGTTTAGTTTACTTTACACTTAAGAGTTTAGTTTCTTAAAATTGTTCTTAGGGCGGAATTTGTACTACATTTAGCTGTGAATGTGTTTTAGAGCACATATTGAATGGATCTAGTTCCACTGTCAGTGCTTGAAGCATAATCAGATACAATGTAAATTTTTCCCCCACTCTGGATTGTGATGCAATATACCCAAATAATTATACATGGTATGAAGAAAACAAGTGAATGTTCAAGGAAAGCGAGAAAACAGGAAGGAAATCTAACACAGATCCTAATGGAATCCAAGACAGAGCAGACTATGAGGAAAAAATCCATTTTGTGTGATGTTACTGTTTCACTCACGGCAGCCGAATTGGGTGAAATGATATTAGTTGTGTTGTAATGTGATTTCTGCTATGTGTGAATATGAGATTCTAATGGATTTGAGGACATTACAGCAGTCTTTATCTCTAGTATTTATTCCTGCTGGTTGCAGATGTAATTTACTAAGTATGAGGCATCAGTGGGGCTCTGCTTTATGCTCGGTAGGAGAGAGAGGAGGAGGACTGGGGTGATTCTTCAGGGGGGAAATGCCATAACAGATGGTTATAGAGAGAGCTGGGGACATATCAGATGCTGGAGAACTTACTTTGGTCTTGAGTGGAAAGAATAAGAGTTCAAAAGTGTGTGCAAGGCTTGAAATGGAGTCTTTTCTCTGATGAAGAGCCATCAAAAGTCTCTGTTTTACAGGCCACATGGATCCCAGGTGCTGGGAGTCTAGGCGGCTAGATTTTTCCAATCAAACCAGGCAGACGACTGACAAGATCAAGATTGTTCTCTTTCTTTCAGTTTTTCTCCCTCTCTTGCATGCGCTTTCTTTTCACAGTGCTATTGTTGCTGTAGAGCAGAATATCTGCCATATTTGACTTTCATTTTCATTTAGCCATGAATTGAGAACTTCAGATGAGCTCCTTTCATTTTCTTGCTCTTTTGGAAATTGAATGAACATATGGGAAGCCAATTTTAAAGTCCGGCAAGACTCTCATTACAGAGTCACCCTACCCATAATGCCTTGCACTTACAGAGGTACCATCCAAAAATCCTCATGTCTTTTTGCTCAAAGATCAAAATGAAACAAAATAAAGTACAAAGAAAAGCATGTTGCCGTGTACCCAGTTGATTTCATTTAATTCTACATCCGAGCGTGTGCCGTCATAAAGAGTATTCATAAATCCCATTTCATTAGCTGCCAGTACCAACAGATATTCTTTCAGCTGCTGTTTTGATTGGCGGAGTATAGATGCTTGTTTTTTATTTTTGTTCTGAAAGCATTTGCAGCAGAGCCCCAGTTTGGGTGATTTACTTTTCCCGTCATGTTGCAAACAAATTTGATACTGGAATTTAACTCTGATTAGAGCAAATCTATTCTTGATTAGCATATGCTTCCATCTTTCAAAATGTTTCAATCAAGATTCTTAGTGAATCAACTCTGAAACATGACTGCATGGCACCAATGGAGAGAGTCAAGCAATAGTGTTTAAACTTAAGAAAGAAAGAGAAGTCAAAAGAAATTCGGAGCAAAGATTTTTTTAAGAAGATTTTTTTATATATTTAATATCAAATTGGCGTTTTTGACAAGCCCTTGATGTCACAGGAATTTGATGTGTTTTAGTGAAATGGGATGTTCATGGATATGAAACTAATTTCAGGGAAATTGGATTTGAAACAAATTTAGGCAAGACTTGATTTCATCCTTCAACTAAAAATTTATTAAATCAGTAATTAATTAAGGCATATTATTTATTTATTTATTAATCGGCAGCAACAGGGGCCAATGAATTGTGCACAATATAGAAGTATATTAGGAAGAAAATTAGAGAATGAGGAATTTTAATTATGGCTTTTTTTATTTTGTTTATTTATTATTATTTAGATTATTATTTACATAGGTTTTTAATATTTTCGACATTTTGAGTGGTGCTAAATGTCATTATTTAAATTAGTGCAAAATTTGCAATGCAAGTTGTCAAATTATGTATTTATATATGTGTATACACACACACACACACACACACATACGTATTATAAATTGTAATATATAATGGGAAACAATTAAGAATTATTTCAGCATCGTCTTTATCTTCTAAAATTATTTTTCTTTTTCTTCTTATGTGATGTCGACTGATCATAACCCAGCCAAACATTATTTACCCAGATCTCATCTTCTCAACTAGAGTTCTTTCGTTTGTCTCATTTATGATCATTAAAAGCACAAAACAAACTAGCTCTGATGGTTATGTTTACCACCTGCTGCTTGCCATAATAATATTTATATAGCATTCTCCACCGAACACTTCATCACTCGCATCACTCGCTAATCACAGTATATTATTAGGAGCACACCATTGCTCCCTCCTTCCATCCACGCACACATTCCGCTTCCTCCTGTTTCCAGTAGCCACAACTCCTGGTAGCCTGTGTTTCTCATTGATCTGGATTAGAACGGAGGAGAGCACAGACAATCACACAGCGTCGCCCTCGGCAAAACTACCAGTTCTAAACTAGTTCAGATCTCGCTCAAGGTTATTCCCTCATTCCACAATCACTCCGCAGGTGCTCTCCAGGCCCTCGAATATAGACAGCTTCGCATTCCAGCGAGAGGGTCACCTGACCTCATCCACATGCTCTACAGCCGCCCGCGTGCCTGCGAACGGCAGCGCTCCCACATACCTGCGGAAGCACGCCGGCCATTTGCACGCTAATGTGAATCATATATATGACAGCTCGGAGCAGAGGTGATCTCGCCGGTCGCAATTGAATCTCGCTGAGCGAAATACGAACCATATTATTTTGCCTCGGGCAACAGCACGTTCGATGATTGACTCGCCTCTTTCCGATGGAAAAAGAGAGGAAGATGCCAAAGAATGCCATTTTAATAGGTTGCGTTTTGAGCAGCACTTTCTGAGTTTAACCAAATCTTACAGATGCCCTCTGCCCCCCTTGTGACCAAAACAACACGGTATTTGTTTCAGAGCACTGCGATTCCCTCCCTCCATCTCGGCCCTCTTATTTCATTGTTTTCTTTTCACATCCAATCAACCGCCAGTATACCTCAAACCATTTCAATATACCACTTGTGCAGATATACGGCGGCAAATGCCTGCTGGGAGAATAACACTCTGGCATAGAGAGAGAGAGAGAGAGAGATTTGGTTAAAAAGTGAGTTGTGGAGTGCGAAACGAATACGAGGGTAGTAAATATGATTTAGTGTTTGATTCCGATTTTGCAAATGGCTTCCTGAACGCTATAAGACCAGTAGTGACTTGTAGATTGGTTTCTCTTTTAAGTGCACCTGTGGGTGATGGAAGGAATAGAAAAAAGCCCATATTTCTATTAGAATGATCCCTGCGCTCAGTTCACACGGTTACGATGTAGCGCTGTAATGCAGTACAGTGTTGCGCAGCTTTAAGAGTCCATTGTATGATCTGACCACTATAATGATCTATTGCAGGGGTCGCTGGCAGATAACAGCTACCCTTACATGCTTTAAAGCCCCTTATCTGGCTCTGCTCTGCAATACGTCCTCTGGTCTGAAGTGAGAAAGCACTTATTTTTAGTCTTGGTGTCTGCTGCAATGCAGTGTAGGGGCTTGGAGGGTGTTAAGTGTAGTTATGTACTCTAGTTTGGCTCTCTCTCTTTCTCTGAAAGGAAGGGACAGTTGCGTTTAGTGTCTGATGCTCAAGGGGCCTGTAGCGGACTACACTTACAGCAGTGAGTCATACTGAATCATTCACTATGTGTCCACAAAGGCTGTATAAATTGGATAAGAGTTGAAAAGAAAAGTTTATCTTTTTCATCTATTGTTTGTCAAAAAGTAGGAGCTTAAAGGCAAGGATCCAGACTGTGTCTGAGTTTGTCTCAAATGTGTCAAAAAATGAAATTTGAAATCTATTCTCTTTGATGACAGTCTGGAAAACTTTGTGTGTGTCCATCATGTCATTTTGCGAATTACTCTTTTGGACTTTTTTGGACTTTTTATTAATGAGTCATTCAAAAAGGTTTTTAAAAAAATGGGGTCAGAATTGCTGTGACTCACTCAGTAAATCGTTCAGAGCTGTTAGTGTTTTCACAACTGACTCACTGAAGTACTCAGTGTGTTTGCAACTGAATCACTCAGTTGGTGAATCGTTTAGAGTCATTTCTGTGTTCACAGCTGACTCCCTCAAGGAATCATTTTTAGCTATGTCTGACTCGAAATAAACCAGGAACCATTATTTATAAAAAACAAACAAAAAAAACACATTCACAAGTTTGCACAAGTTTGGTTGAATTAAATTACGTTTAAAAGAAGCATTGAAATGTTTCACACACAATTTTATTGGTCAGCAATTCTGAATCAGTTGTAAGGAAAATTGTTTTGATGGAAAACTGTATTATTACTGTAACTTATAATCAACATATATTTGTCAACAATATTTAGACTTTGTTTAACAAGAAGAATATTTCAAAAATCAAGTAAAAAATTATTTTATTTCAAACGAATGTCATTCTTTTTTCCATTTTACACAGACTGGGTCATTTTAACTCTAGCTGGAACCCACTCTACTTTAGTGTGATTATAAATGCACATATAAACACACTAATTGTTGCCTGTAGTTGTCTGTAATGTGCGATAATGGGGAAGAATGGATGTCAGTAGAGGGCATTATTTGGGCTGTAAAACAGTGTCAATGTCCTCCTGCCAAAATCCAATGTTTGTACACCAACACCAGATGAGGTGTTACTGAGCACAGACTTTCTAAAGTTCAGCCGACACTCCATGGAGAGTGTTTCTTGAGTTCACGTGTTTGTACGGTCTCTACTGTCTTCTCAGAGGACCAGCCTTCACTGTTTTCCACGGCCGGCACATAAATCATAAAGCTGGCCCTGGGCCGCGCTCTTTGGCAAAGCCTCTGTGATTTAATTAAGCCCTTCTCCTCAGCAGAGCCCCGAGGAGCTGGAACGTCGGAGCACTTACTGGGTTCTTTCAGTAGAAGACGCTGAGCTCTAATTGAAGGAGCTCTAAAGTGCTTGGAGTCCTGTTTGCCAATGGGATAGGATGATGACCTACCCGCGCTATTGGCTTTATAAAACTCCAGAACCCCCTCTTGCACTGTTTAGTGAGCAGTCGCAGCTTTTATTAAGAGGGAAGTTGAAATGGGCCCTAGCGATTCGGCCATTTTGTGGCCTGAAAGGGAGCTTGATTAGACCAGATCCCAAAGGGGGTTGAATTGTTAAGCCGGTTGTGTGTCAATCAACACTCCTCACCCTTTTAACCACACAATCACTTGCCTTCCCTCCCTTTTTCTGGCTCGTACGCACATTCACGCTGTTATCGCCTCGTGCATGATGCCATTCGCCCATGCAGGCTCCCATTAAACGCAGGCCACTCCCAGCTTCTGCTCTAATGACTCAATTTGCAGAGTTTCCTCCCTCGCTCACACCACGCAGGGTAATAACAGCCCTCCACTGCTCTGAAAACAAATGCTTTCAGAGGAAAAAAGACTGACAGGTTATTATCCAGTCCAGATGTGCGGTGGGCTGCTTTAGGAGGCAGTGATGCGTGTTTGTAAAGGCCACATTAAGCATTTAGAGGTGGAAAAATGTAGTGTTGGGTTCACATACTTTTTCTGTAATTGTCAATGGTAGGAAAACACAGTCTGCTTAAGCAAATAGCATACAAACAATTATAGATATTCATATTTTTTATTGAAAGCACTTCACAGTGTAATGTGACAAAAGTATGTGAACCCGTGGTTTCGAAAGGTTCATTTATTCTCCACCCCCTGTGTCATCTAAAACTTTTTTTCTTCGGCAGAACACAAAAGATGTTTTAAACAGTCTAATGTTGGTCCCCATTGACTTTCATTGTATCATATTTTTATGCAAAAGAAAGTCATACAGATTGTACAACGTGGGTGAGTAAAAAAGATGGCAGAATCTCCATTTTAACCTCCCGATAACCTTCCAATCACCTCAGCTAAACGTTTCCTGTAATTGCAGATCAGACAATGGTCAGGAGAAATTTTTGCATCATTTCTATTTCCAAAACAGTTTTAGTTTTCTTGGGATTTCTGGTCCAACTGCTTTCTTGAGGTCAAAGCATCACATACTTTTTTCCTCAAAGTGTATATGCAGAAAAAGAGCGCAGAGGATGAGAAACTAGACAGTGGGAGGGAAAGATATTGAGAACTAGGCGAAAAGGCAAAGCAAAGAACGGGAAAGTGAATCAGGAAGGATAATTTGTCACCACGGGGACATGTCAGCCAAACGAGCCGATCTCATTTCCTGTTGACTGCAGGAATCCAAGCCCCTGGTCTTCTTCGTGTGATAGATTTCACCTAGTTTAATTGGCCTCAAACACCGCTTTCCCTCTTGCTCGCACACTTACATTTTCACACCTCAAATAGCCGAATTTGTCGGCCCTAAACAACATTTCATAATTTCCACCAGAAATGCCGCTCATTACAAACTGCTCTCTTTGGTTTGCGACTTTTGTTTTTGTAAATAATGATGCTGTAAAAACGGAGAGGAAATTGAGAGAAAGAGCAAGAGGGAGAAAAGTGAACTACTTTGTGACTCTGGCAATATATCGCGTTCGCTCTCTGATTTCCGCCTCCATGCGTTTTAATTAGCGTGCCGGTCCTTTCCTTTCCAATAAGGCATTTCTGTCCTACACCCATCGCTCTACCTTTTGTGTGTGTGTGTAAGATCTGCAGCAGACAGCAGGAGGTCTCAGAGCTAGTGGGTGTATGTGTGGGTTGGCCATATTCATTTACCTCACCGCTGTCTTTGTAGGAACGCAACGAAAGCTAAATACATCGCACGGCGAAGTCGGTTTCAATAGCAACCCAATAAATGCAATCTTAATGCTTTCTAAAGACAGTTTCCCTTCGTTAGGGTGGCTGAAGAACTGACTGCACAGATATGTACACTGACATACTGCCATCTAGTGGTTCATTTAACTATTCCAGTGGCTTGCTCTTCATGCTCATTTATAATTAGTCTTTACATAGATTTAACCATGTGAGACCTACAGAATTATACTCTCTCTTTTTTGAGTATTTCACATTATTGGCTTTGTAATTGAGATGAGGCATCAGCTATTAAAAACCTGCTTTTGAAGCAATATTAATTATGGTCTATAAATTCCATAAAATCATCCCACACAGCAGTATTTTTTACGATCATTGAAAGGTGACTTCTCATTGTCACTGTGGTGAATATCCTCTACTCGTTATATTAATGACAAGGTACAAAAAAAAAAAAAAAAAAAAGTCATAAAATATAGAAAGATTGTCTTTATTGATCTTGTGTCTGTTGTTTAGGTTTACAAGTTTTATTTTACTTCTGCTTGTGATATGAAAATACATCTGATCATAAAAAATATGCTGGAGGGGCAGATGTGAAATCAAAATATTAGGACTGTCATTTAATTAAAAAGTTTTCTTAAATTAATTACATGTTATGCCAGTTAATTAATCGTACATATTTGCTAAAAAATATATTTACTGACAAAAACCCACCAAATTATGATAATTTGAAGACATTAAATTATTGTAGCAGATGAATGTTGATTAAAAAGTGGCTTATGTCAATATATTGTTTGTTTTATGTCCTTATAACACAAGGAAAGTATAGACAAAACACCACAAATAATGGGCATGCAAAAAAACATCAAGTCCACAGCAATAGATTTATTTTATTTATGTATGCGTTTTATTTATGTATTTATTTTTACACTAGATGGACTGTTTTTCAAGTACTATTTTACAACCAAATGTATTTCAAGACCCCTGCGTTTTCTTCAGTTCTGTTGCACTCCGACTGGCTTTAAACGCAATAACGATTTTCTGAATTCATTTTGGGCTGCTTTGCATTTACAGTAAGTGTTACTTCAAGCTTGAATTGCTCCCATTTGTAGCAGAACATACACTACCATTCAAATTTGGGCCATATTTTTTTTTTTTATTAAGTAATTTTATTTGAATTTCAGCATGGATTTCGTTTAAATTCTCACAGTCACAGTAAAGACATTTATAATGTTACAAAGATTTCTATTTCAAATGAATACTGTTCTTTTGAAATTGTTGTTGTTAATCATGCTATCCACAAAAAAAATATTAAGCAGCACAATTATTTTCAACACTGATAATAAGACATGTTTCTGAGCTCCAAATCAGCATATCGGAATGATTTGTGAAGGATCATGTGACACTGAGACTGGAGTAATGATGCTGAAAATTCAGCTTTGTATCAGAAATAAATTACGTTTTAAAATATATTAAAGTAGAAAACAATTATTTTTAAATGTCTCAATATTACTGTTTTATTGTCTTTTATAAAATAAATATAGCCTTTGTGAGCATAATAGATGTCTTTCAGTATACATACATATATTGAAAAAAAGTTGTTTATGTTATGTACATTAAATTAAGATTTTTATCTCATAAAGGAAAACATTTAAAAAGGACTGTTCCCCGAGGGAATAACCAAGCTAAAAATCTGTTGCGATATAAAATGCAGTAGAAAAGCAGAAAAGTTTGTGAAACTGTGACACCTGGTGAGTCTGACGGCTTGTACGTGTTTTGTGTGTGAGCACTCTGTTTATGTCCTCAGTGTTCTCTCTCAGATCACATAAAGCTCTCTGTCAGTCTTCCGAAGTAAATATTACACCAGACTGCAGCATGTCCGTTACACAAGCCAACCTGCCCAGCTGCTGAGCCAACGACAGACAGCAAACCTCAGGGCACTTTACTCTTATTAAAAATGACTCAGCTACACTATCCTTCATGTCCTCCCTCACCCTTTTGTTCAATAATCTTCAATAATACACAAATACATATTTATACTACAAGGATGGTTTAATTATTGAGCTTGTAATTGGTTTGGAGGGGAGAAGTACAGGAAGTGGCTGACGTACCATTTTCTGTGTGTATGTGTGTGTGTGTGTGTGTATTCACAGGCAGGGCTCTCTGCACACAATAATCCAGTGAAGGCCTTGGGCACAGACATCTGCTTTCTAATGACAGTTAATTAGATGCTGTTGAGCGCAATCAGAGGCAGTCAGTGCTAATAAACTGGGGCTCAGTGTGTGTGCAATGTTTCTCGGTCTGTGTATGTCTGTGAGAGAGTCTACAGGATGAGGGCTTTGATTTAGAAGAGTCACATTCTGTTGAGTTGCTTTAGACGTCAGCCAGTGAATTCAGCCAAACACTGCAGTAGAGACCAGTGAAGAACTTGTCCAGAAATTACATTTCTGTTAAAGCTTGCTGTTGAATCGAAGGTGCTGACAGATCCAACTATTACTGAGAAATGTTTTACCAACTAGAAGGATTTATCTAAATCTAGTTGGCAACAATATTTTATAATTTTATTTGATTTTATGTTATTTTTTATGGATGGTTACTAGGGTTTTGCTTTGCAACTGCTAAAGTGTTCTGAGGATTTTTTTTAAATCACAGTGGGATGCAGTTGCTACTGTAGGATGTTCTGGGTGGTTATAGAATGGTCCCAAATATGCACATCTATGATAAACACCCGGGGGTTGGAATTGTGAGTGTAAGAAATGGTAATAATGAATCTTGTGACCTCACACAGGCTAAAACCTCTGTTTATTCACAGTAGAGTTATAATAATTTTTCCTAGTCCTCTGGACCCTCATCAAACGTTGATAATGTTTCATTTCTGTTATCCTCTGGATGGATTAAGATCATCCGTCAGTGAATGGTTATGTCCCGATCACACGGCAGTAATTGTATTTACTCTCTCATCCTGAGCTCAGTGTGGTGACTGTTCCTGCTTTGATCCCACATCAGTTTTTTTTTTTCACCCGTTGCTTACTCGTAAACACAACAACAATACTGTTACAGTGTTTTCTTTCTTTTCTTTTCTTTTCTTTTCTTTTCTCTTTCTTTCTTTCTTTCTTTCTTTCTCTCTCGATTAAACTGATTTATGACTTGTTAATTAAGATTTCACAGACATGGATAGCCCACGCTGTGCAGTTGCCAAGGTGTCTTCATGGTATCTCTGTGGAGATGAAGGTCCAGCTGTGTGTGTTGCGCTCTGGAGCTTTCAGACATTTTGTCCCCAGTACTTTGGGGGGTTTTATGATAAGACTGTTAGGCAGCCCCTTATTGAAATTAAATTTATTTTGAAAGTTGCCTTTTTGCTGTCTGCAACCTTTGGATTCTATTGTTGTAATTTGCTATTATATTGTATTATATTATATTTAGGGCTGTTAACGTTAATTCAAAAATCCTTAATGTGTTAAAATGATTTAAAGTAATTAAAAGTCATAAAAGTAATTAAATTAAAAGTCGATCATAATTTCAAGCCGCTAAACTCCGGGAAAGTTTTCAGTCCAATGATCCAGTAAGCAGGTGCATTCAAACAATCAATCCATAACAGCGCTAATGTAAAGATGGCCAGGCTGATTACATCAGAGATGGCAGAATGAATAAAGACTTGCGTTGCATTTTCAACAAATTGCTTATTCCAGTGTGTTTTGCTTTAAAACACAAGCTCTGTCATTGTTTCGAAGATATGTCTGATGTATTGATGCGTAAACAAACCGTGTATGTGCACTCTAGATGCACAGATCACATGGTATGTATGCACAGCACAGACATTTCATTACATTCACGTTGTTTCCACACATTTAGGATAATGTTTTGAGTTGTCATGCGTATGTTGCTGTTTAATAATTCTGAATGGATCCGTGTACTGCATAAGCAATCAGCTCTAGGCATTTGGATTAGGGTGTTTTTTGGCGTCTCTATGTGGTCCTGTTCAGTATCGCAACTTGGCTTGTGTACTGTACACATACAATACACTATGAAATTCCTGGAAAAATTTATTAATTTAATACATTTTATTTTATTTTCTTTTTTATTTTTTTTTGGTTTGGCATAAATGTAGGAACTTAATACACTTGGTTGTTTTGGGTCCTTTTGGAGTCTCCCAATTTCCTTTAAAAAAAAGACATCTAATTTATCTTAAAATATAGATTTTTGAGAATCCCCTTTCAATTTTTTGGTTTACTTTGCTGGATATAGCAAATAATGACAAAATGAACATGTTAAACAAGATAAATGGTACATGCTTAATTTCATGATAAGTGTGCGATTAATCACACAAAAAGGGTGTGATTAATCTGATTAAAAATGTAAACCTAGGTGACAACTTATTAATTATATTATAAATGATGATGTTAACAAGTATAATATATAATAATTATGTCTAACTTTATTTGGTCATACTTTCCATTCTACGAAATGGCATGTGTTCAGATTAACAGATTATATATAATATATAACTAAATAGATATTATATATATATATATATATATATATATATAATGGATCAAGGTCACACCCACATACTTTTAGTTGTAATACATCACATCCAGATTTTAATACATTTTAACACACAGGTGAAATCGAGTCCAGAATTTCCTCTTCCATAGAGAATCATAACTGAAATGGAAATGAATGGCTTCTCTAATCTATAGATGGTCTACCATCTACTATCATAAACAGTGAAAATGTAGTTTAAGTATTCGTTATGTTTACTACTAATGCACATATTTAAAAAAGTGAGTGATTGGAATGTGGCATTTATGCATGGATTCTTCTACTGTTGTCATAGTGAAAAGTGTGGCTATTCTCAGCAGGGCATCTGGTGAGCCCAGGTAACGATGGAAGAACAGAATTGAGTTTTGAACTATCCTCATCCTCATTCTCTTTTTCCATCCTTTTCCTCTTGACTCAGTCTTCAAACATCTCTCAGCACATTCAAGCCTGGTTACACATGCTGTTCACACATCTTATGCGATTACAGAGAGGAGCGTCCAACTTCTCCACCTGCCTAATGCAATGTGCCACAGATCAAACACAGAAAGAGAGTGTTTTACTAGTTCTTGCCCAGTATGGTGAACAATTTTAAGTTTGTCTGCTTTTCTTTTGATTAGCGCTTAAGCGGAGCTCCAGACGACGACAGACGAATATTGCAAATGTGACAAAATCTAAAAACCGGACAATATGGCAACATTCAAACTTTTTTTGTCTTTTCTTGCACTTCACTGACTTTTTTTCCAGGCTGTTCTGTGGGTCTTCTTTTAACACACGCTTCTGTTATGACGGTATGTGTGTCGCTGTGTGTCTATTAGACGAGTGAGAGCGAAAGTAAGAGACACCATCTGGTGTGAATAATTCTTATTGAGGACATTTATATTGGTGACATAATGAAGTGGAGATTGAGCTATTATCTTTGTCTGTATTTCGAAACCATGCCAAATTATTCAAGAAGGTCCTGAGAAGCCCTGCCATATATTATATACAGTCCCGGACTGCAGAATTACGTGATACACAGAACAAATTTTAACTGAGACACTTCAATTACACTATACAATTTGTCCCCACTTTTCTTTCTGGAAGTTTATAATTCCTCGTTTTAAATTAAAGCTTAACTAAATGGTCATTGGTGCTGATAAATTGTTGTACTGATTAGAGATGCACCATTTTTAAAGTTCTGGCCAATACTGATAATTATATAATTATGTATAATTATTTACATACTATGACCAATAACAGTAAATGGCACTTGTTTCTATACTTTTATACTTTTTTCCTCTAAATAATTTAAAAATAAAACACTAAAACTAAATGAAATAATTTCAAATGCTAAGTGTATTTAGGCATTATTATAATATAGACCTGTTTTAAAAATGAATATTTATTATGAGATTTGCTGAAGATTAGATTTAATGGTGTTATAAAATTATTAGTTTTTTAAATATTAACTTTAAGTGAGTGTTAGATGACGGCAAAGGTAATCTAAATGTAAAAATCTGAGAAATTATCATGCAGAATTTAATATTCAATATCGGCTGATATGGATAATGTAAAACTTATTAATATCGGCTGATAACCAATATGGCATATATATATGATGCATACTTAATATAGATTTTTTTCAATATTATTTATGTTATTTATTACTTAACTAGGACCCATATGCATTTGTGTTTACTTTAATAAAAATATCAGTTAGACAATAAAATGATTCACAATGTGCTAATGAGCTCAGGAATTATGAAAATCAAGATAAACTCTAAGTATGTAAGACAAAAAAGCAATTCAAAATGTGAAAGAATGCACATTGGAGAAATGAGCTTACAGAATTAAATATCCAATATTGACTAATACATTAAATTAAAAATCTCCAATATTGGCCGATAACCAATACAGTACTGATATATTGTGCATACTTAACACTGATGTTTTTTTTGTTTGTTTTTACCAAGGTGGTATTAATTATCAATTATCTTGAACCCATACGGATCAGTGTTTCTTAAAATAAACATAGTGAGAAAATAAAAAGATTTACAGTGTTTTAATGGCCGCAGGGGCCCATTTTTGTTTTTATTAGTGCTGGGCAACGATTAAATTTTTTTTTAATCGCATGATTTTCTGCGATTAATTGCATTGTTATGCACAAATTTCAATAATGAATTCAAAAGTAGTGTATTGTGCACTTTTTTCATTTAAAAGTACTGCTATATGAACAAATGTGCAATAACATTTGGTTTGCAAACACTTTAAATAAATAAGGTGCTTTTTATTACAGCAGTATTCCTTTTACATAGTAGCAGTTAAATATTTCTTGTAAATCTCAACTTAATCATTAATGTAATCAAATTAAATATAAAACCAAAGCTATTTGCCACTGCCAGGGCATTAACATTTTTATAGAAAACATTTTATAGTTTGTTATAGAAAAAAAAGTTATGCTCAGAGTCCAGAGCCTCGGTCATAACATTATAACAGGCACCTTCCGAGTAGAGACCTGCACTATCCGCGAGACAACCTAGATGTGCGGTGGGGTGGTAGAGACTCGTGTGTGCAGGATGCAGGAGAATAAGGGTGTACTCACACTAGGCAATCTTAACCGTGCCCGAGCACATTTGACCCCCAAAGCCCTGTTCGTTGACTATGTGAGCACTCTGAGCTGCGCTCGGGCACAGTTTGTTTAGCCGTCCCTGTCTACTTTGAGAGGTGGCCAGAGCGTGGTTCAGTTTGGCTTGGGTGCGGTAAGCGTGTAGTGTGAGCGCTAACCCCACCGGAGCGCGGAACTTCTGATACCTCAGCCATATTGTGATCTATATTGTGAGAGGGCCGTTTGTCACCGCGTCCCAAACGACTCAAAATGATAAACCACAGAATTAACAAAATGATGCACTCCACTGTGCTAAGCGAGGGCGCTTCTCTGCTGTCCTCAACGATATCCTCAACTTCCTGTTTCCCGCTTATGAAGTCGTGATTACGAGCACGTTCAGAGCCAGTGAGCAACGGGCTTTCATAATAATAATAATAATAAACTGCGTTAATGCGCGATAAAATAATTGTCGGCGTTAATTAATTGATGCGTTAACGTGATAACGCATTAACTTGCCCAGCCCTAGTTTTTATGTTTGTAATGGCAGTGTTTCACTGAATGCTGTGGTACAGTTGTTTCTTACTGAGGGCTGAGCCATGCTTCCACTGTTAATGTCTCGCACACACACAAACACACATTCACGTGTACATGTGTGGATGGGCTCCCCTCTGCTGGGTTGGCTAATTGGCTGTGCAGTGCTGAGGGAGGTGTTTAGAATTGGGGGGTTGTGCAGCTGTAGTCTCGTAGTGATAAATCAGCGTTCCTGCTGATCTATGAGCCTCTGTCTGCTCGTAAGCAACGGCCCGTCCCTGCTCAACACCTGTCTTGTTCGCTCACCGACACACATGGTGTATGTGCAGTACTTAAAAGCCAGAAATGGAGCTTATATGTGTGTTTTTCAAGTCTGAGGCCACACTGAAAATCTGGGATTCAAAATTCAATTTTAATCTGGCCAGAATTATAAATTATTTTTAATTTAATAGTACTGTTTTTTTTTTTCTTAAGCTTTTTATCTCAAATTGCTATATACTATAACATAATTTGTAATTATATCATTTTTATGTTAAGAACATTTCAATTTTGAAATTAAATGCAAAATAAAACAATATTGGAGAGATGCCAAAAAGTGATTTGGATACAATACAGGTTGGATTCAAACCCAAATTTCCCACATCAGCACCACTGCACAATGTGCCAACCAATAAGCCTCAGCTCTGACATATGCAAACTTAGTCAAACTTTGCATAGACATGTCTCTTTTCTCTAATTTAATGAAAATGCTTTGTTTTCCGTGCTTAAAAAAAAAAAAAAAAAAAAAAAAAAAAAAAAAAAACAAAAAAAAAAAAAAACTCAGTTCATTCAGGAGATCGAGTCCCGTATGGGTCCAGCTCAGGCCAAGCAGTGTCAGCTACGCACCTTCCTCACCTACTACATCAACGACCTGTTCCTCAGCCAGGTCCGCACCGAGACCAGTAAAGAGATTGAGGCTGTGACCAAAGTGTCCGACCCGCTCAAAATCCTGGCCAGCGCTGACACCATGAAAAACCTGGGCGTTCAAAGACCTCTTCTACAGGTATCTTGTCTTTGTTTTCTTTTTAAATTATCCTAAAAGGAACTTCTTGTGATTTTTCAGAAAATATATAAGTGCACACATACATATAGAAAAATACTACAGCCTTCTTTTTCTCCCTCTCTTCTTCCCACTCTTCTTCCCTTTCATTAGTCGATCCATTTATTAGACTAACTGTTCAAACAGCATTTGCCTACCGGTCAAGTGTAGAAAAGCCCGGTCTGATTGTTTTCTCTTCTGAATTACACAGAGGGGGAAGGTTATTTTTTTCTTTTCCCGTCTGCCGAGAGTGCCGATAAAGGCCACCTACCCCCATATCACCCTACATCATAATTGGAGCTGAAATTGTGTTTGATCCCGGCTGACCTGGAATCAGCAGTTAAGTGCAGCTTATATAACAGACAGCGCGGCATTGTGGCGACCAGCTGCCAGCTGTCCGTCTCTCCCAGGGCTGCTTCCTGGCAGCACAGGAAGTGCAAGCTTTTATTGCCATAGAGACCACAGGATGTGCTTAGTTCATCAGCTAAGGGAATGAGTGCTGTCTCACCTCTCACCTTTCCAGTAGTGCTTATTGTTGCAGTTTACATGCTCCTTACTGAATCCTTAAAATATAAATATTTAGTGCTGCTTATATATAATTTTAACTTATATTATGTATATTATATTATATTAGATTATGCAATTTGTAAATATAGGATGCCGGTGATTTTAATGTTATTATATTATAATATATATCTCATCAAAATTGTATTATATTCAAACGTAATGCGATTTTAAAATGTAGGATATGGGGATTTTAAGGTTATTATATTATGATATATGCTGGAATTGTAAAAATGCCTTTTAAATATATTTATTTAGTGCCCGCTTTTTAGATTATTATATACTATTAGCGTAGATTACAGATCATTAGTATATTCTATTCTATTCTATTATTATATATTTAGATTGCTTATAGAATCCAATTATATATTATATTTACATTATTATTATTATGATTTTATTTTTATACTTCCTTAAAGAGCGCCTAACAGATAATTGTCTTCTCTATGTTTAGCTGCATGCTTCTGTTGTTCCTAGTGTATTCATGTGCACTGTGCATGTACAAACGGAGTTATTTGAATGTCTTCCTGCTCTCTGAATCCATGATCTGGTCAATTAACCTCATGAGAAGCTCTCTTTGCAAATATATGAGAACAAGAATGCACTTGTGCTGAGTGTGATGAGTTTAGCGCTCTGTTATAACTCAGATGAGAGCCATTATGGGCCCCCTTACTCTTAAACTGAGACCTGTCATCTCAAGGCTCTCCAATTTGTGTGTTCATGTGTGTACGTCTTAGCATTGCTTTCATTTTGAGAACAGTGGCAGTTCATTACAGAGGGGAAGGCACCAAAAGCTCACAGCCATTTGTTTACGATTATGATTTCTCCTTAACGAGGACTGCGGCATCTTGCTAATTACCCTGCTGGGCTAATGAGCGACTCTCTGGATAGCGGGAGCTCCATAAAATGCTCTTTTGTTTGGGATTTTTTTCTTTTTAATTACCTTCAATCAAAGGTGCCGCAGCTTTGCTCCTGACAGCTTGCGTGGCACACCAAAAAAAAAAAAATGGACGCCCATCCCGCCCTTAAAAGTATGAAAAAATGATAATCTTATCCCGCTTTGTCCTGATGTGTACAGGAAATGAACTCGTTTCCTTCCCCTGGGTCGTGGTCTGTGTGTGGTAGAAAGAACGAGAGAGTTTGCTCTTCAGAGGCACTTTAATGAAGCCCTTCGTGAAGAGCTGTATTAGTGTGTGAAGTTGTTTGTGTTCTCACAGACTTTGCAAAGTGCCTGTTGATTTTAAACTTCACAGAGGAAAGAAAATCGGCACGGCGTTCGGAAAACATTGGCTTCGCATCCATGTGCATCAGGGGCCAAAATGAACATTTGCCAAGCAACAAATGCGGGTAAAATTTGGCTTTAGTGAGTAAATAAAATTTTACTCACCAAATGGCCTGTTAAATTTCAAGCAAGTTAAATAGTTTTACATTTGAAGCTCACAAAGACTGCATTATAATTTTACTACAGTAAAAACAGTAATATTGTAAAATAGTAATAACATTTAAATGAACCGTTTTTTAACTTTTCTGTTTTAACATGCATTTTATACACCCCATTGAGCCCTCATTGGCATATAATCACCTAGAACAGGTGCAAAGCAAGACTGAAGAACTATTTGACAGTATGTGTATTACTTCCCTCGATGTCTGTATTTTTCTGACAACAAAATACATGGAAAAGTCAGCTCAGCTTCATTTCTGAAGTTATTTTAGGAGTATGAACCTAAAGTTTAGTTTTCCAGCACCCAGCGTTCAATGCTGTGTGTCATTGAGAAAGTACAAGACAATCCTCTCAGATTGAACAGCCATCCATCCTGTGAGAAGCCATGAAGTTGAGTGAGGCTTCTCTCCAGATTGTCTATTGCCTCTGTGATGCATTGTAGACCAAATGGAGAAGGCAAATGGTGCTTAAAGTAGTGCTCTCCTGTGGTCAAGGAAATGATGACAGAGAGATGTGGGTGTGTGTTTATAGGTGCATGTCGGTGTATTCCAGGTGCCATGGCTCAGATGTTACAGCAGGTGTTTTATGAGAAATCAGCCTGGGAGAAGTGGAGCATTGATCCGTGGGGAAAGGGGGTTTTCTTTTAGTTTCACAACATTAAATATACTGCTTTTTGCCATCAGGAACCAGGTTAGCACACACACACATAAACACCCACTCCCATTTACTTACAGTACTGCAAAGGAAAAACTCTCAGGACAGATTTTATGTCTGTTGTTGTCAGCATTTTTAAAGCTGACCAATTTTGCCATAACCCAGTGTCACTTTTTCCTTCTATAAACTTGTCACCTAAACGTACTTTTGTTGGACAACCACCGTAATCATGGTATATTTAAATAAATCTTAAAATCATATGTAATGTGTATTTTGTATAACTATATGCATTTATAAATAACATTTCATTTACCTATTATATGTGTGTGTGCATATATATATATATATATAATTACACACACACACCCACAACTAATCAATTAATATTTTTTCATATACTGAAAAAATTCGACGTTTTTTATGCAAATTTCACCCTGTTTTGAAAACACAATTTTGCCTTGAAAACATGTTGTTTCTATGTTGAAAAATTACTTCAAGGTTAATGACATTTAAGCAGATTGTACTTATATTAATCACAAATCTTGTTTTTATTGCTTCAAATGAAATAAGACGACCATTTAACTGGATTCATTTGGAAAAGGTTGTTTTATTCACAGGCTAATCTTAAGGAGAGTAGACATTTATTTAATTGGTTGAACTTAATTAAAAACATCCAGTTTTTTTTCTGATGTGTCATCGAAAAAGTTGGAGAATAGTGTTCCGTCTTGGCACCATATTAGAATTGACACCTGTGCTACTGGCAGAGAGAGGTGTTACTGCATTAGCATTACAATTGCAGTTTCAAGCACAGGGCCTATGTTTACATACAGCGGCCCCCTGCTATCAGTGCTCTCGGTCCTGTGCCGGCATTGGATTGGTGTCCCTCATTTGTATAGTATGATAACAAAGGCCTGATATCGTAAGGCCCTGGCTAACCATAATCGGCTTTGCCTCTCTCCTCCGGCCTTAAAGGCCTCTCCAGTTCTTATCTCTTTATGCTGATCTGTCCCCTGATGATTATGCTATAAGGTCCTGGCCCACTGATTGATTTTAATTTCAAGAACTGTGTTGGGGGTCCCTGTGCAGCTTGTTGGAATTTGCTTCTATTGACTCTCCCCCCACAGGATCTAACCACGTCGGCTTACAGGGGCCGCAATGTCCAGACACCTTGAGAACAGAGTGCCTATGGAGTTTTATTGCTGAGTTTTAATGGAAAATTGACCCACCTATTAGACTTGGGTCATTTGGTTACAGTTTATCCTTATTCATCCTTCACAACTGACATTAATGTCAATGTCCTTATATTTTATAATTCATATTTGGATTATTTTCCCTAAAACAATTATTCTTTTAAATAAAATTGAAATGAGGTCAAATAATACAAATTATAAATTAAGATGAAAATGTTTTTTTAAAGGGGTCAATTTCAAGTTTTCTTTCTCTGTGGAGTGTTACAAGCTGTTCGTGAATAGATAAGATCCCTAATGTTGCAAAGACTAAAGTCTCAAATTCGAAGAGATGTTCTTTATAAAAGTTAAGATTGGTCCAGGCCCTCCTTAAATGTCTCGTTTAAACACGCCCCCACATGTCTAACCTTCACTGGTGGAAAGTTTGCATAACACACCGCTGGCCCAAATGATTCATGCAAAGAACGAAGGAGTAACTTAATTGTTGCGTGCCACTGATAACCTCTTCGCCGCCACCAAATTGTGAAGACGCTGTGTTTTCGTTGGCGAAAGATACAATACTTAACTTGTGTTTGGCCCTTACCAAGAGGACACAACTAGAAATCATGGTTAAGTTGTATTTACAACACTGTTCCAGTACAGTTCAACCCAAATATTCAGATGTCAGCAACGCATTTTACGGAGGATGAGTACTGTTTCCTGGGAGAGTAGCCTACAATATGCCGGTGTTGACTCGACAATATGCTGACTCAACAGCCTGTAAGTACCGTTTCATTTTACAGAATTTGCCACTGATATTTCAGACAACGAGTAGTGAGCAGTGTAGACCGTGCATAGTTGTCTTGTCATTTCTTCTTTCTTCCCAATCACCATTCAGACCGGTTTTTTAAATGTTTTTGATGTTTGGAAAAAGACCGTATAGTATTAAATCTTAATAATGTTCCCCACTGGCTCTACAACTGCATACGTTTACTAATGGTTTTTAATTGGTTTTGGCTCTCATCCCACCTGGGACCACGCATCACAGTATGGTAAGGGGCGTAACATTTCCGTCACACGCTTGAGGAATTCAGCCAATCAAAACGCACTGGATAGCTGACCAATCACAGCCCACCTCGCTGTTTCAGACGTGTGGATGAGGCTTTGTAAAAACGCCAAACTTGCTTCAAAAAAGTCGTGGCATAGAGTAGAAACAATAATGTACAGTGTGGAAAATGTGTTTTTTGAACTTTTAAACTGCATAAACATATTTCATTACACAAAATAATGTTCTTTTTTTTTTAGCAACAAATCCCACCCCCGTTAAGACCTTTAATGAAAATTCAAAATATTGCCTCAGCAACTAACTGAAATAAATTAGTTTAAGTTGAAAAACTAAAATTATAAAACTATAAAGCTGAAATAATTATAAAGCTAAATTAACTAATAAAAAGTACTATTTTTATTTTTAATAGATAATAAATACTGTAAGATAACTATTTTATAAATGAATACTTTTAAATCAAGACAAAAAAAAGCTTTGGCCTCATAATTGGCCAGAATGTTTGTTTCTAGGAATCTACAGCAGCCCATTATACTTTCAGTAGTCTTTTCCAGGCAAAGGCGATCGCAGTATGGTTTTTAGGCCGGAATTCCCTGGTTGGAAGCTATAATGTAGTCAAAATATTGCAGGATGGTGTTTTAGTTCCAAGTCTGTTTGTTAGATACGTGATTTACTGTCTGTCTGTGGCATTCATGCAAAGCTCATTGTGACAATGTGGACTTCAAACTGCCACAGTGCTTTGCTAATGAAGCTGACTCTTTTAAAATCACACACTGTTTATTCACTGTCAAACAACACAAACCACACACACACACACAATACAGCCCACACATCAAGGCTATAGTTGAACGAATGAGAGTGACCTTTTTGTGTGTGTATGGTCTGTGTGTGTGTGTGTGTGTGTTCTGGTCTGGTGTGGTGTGTGTGTGTGTGTGTGTGTGTGTGTGTGTGTGTGTGTGTGTGTGTGTGGTGTGTGTTGTGTGTGTTGTGTGTGTGATAAAATCAGTTTTGCATTGGCGCCTTAGTGTCGGGCTTCGGTTAGAGGAGCAACAGACTCGGTGTTGCACACAGACGACGTACAACGAAAACGTAATCACAAAAACAGAAAAACAAATATTAAGGACTTCTCTATCACTCTGTCAGAACCAAAACCGACCGTTATGGGTGGCCATTTCTAGACCCTTGTTTCGTCTGCAGACTCTTCTCTTAAAGATACACCAAAGCATACCATCATCCAAATGTGGCTTGCAAGTTACTGCTGATTTTGTCGGAATTTATTTCCATGTTGGTTTTGCTTTTTGTTTTTTTGTTTTGGTTGGTTTAGTTTGTGTTCCATGAAATTTTTTACAACTGATAGTGATGGTCTCCAGTCACAACCACAGACCACCAAGGATGGTCCACAAAACCCCTAGATGTTTGTCTGGAATTTTTTATTTTAATTTTTATTTTACAGATAAATGAATTTGGAAATCTTTAAAACAGATGCATTGTTTTTTTCAAGGTCACAGATGCCTATTGCTTTTTTTTTTTTGTTTTGTTTTGTTTTTTGTTCTCAGGAAATATTTTTAAACTGATAGTGATGGTCTCTCACAACCACAGACACCAGGATCACACCAAGATCAAAATGATGGCCCACATATTACCCTGATTTTGTCTGGAATATTTATTATTTTAGTTTAGTTTAGTTTAGTTTAGCTTAGTTTAGTTTTAGTTGTTATATTTTAAGCCGGGCATTTTGGCAATTTCCCCTTTTGAGCCTCATATGTTAGTCAAAAACGATACTCCGAGTACCGGCGGGTGCGGGCCGTGTGCGGGGCATGGCCGTAATGGAGATAATGAAAATATCTGAAGACTGTTATGAAAATGAATGTTAAAAATAAAAATGAAAACCTGTCTATGAAAACATGAACACATGATTAGAACACTGTTAGATTATGATTATGATGCAGCAATGTTATTAAAAAAGGAGCATCTAAAAAGGAATAGCTGCCTGGGGTGAAGCTGAAGAGTGAGTTTATATGCCAATAAACTGAAGCCCATTTTATGACACATCCTATGATATTAATCAGATAACTTGGATACATAACATAGACGTAACATTACAACTTGAATCTGCACAAAAGGATGTAAATGCCAGTGAACTTTAAGTTACGCACTATAGCGAGAGTGAGAGAGAGAGAGCTCCCGCTGTTATGCTCTTTCGTGACCGTGCGCTGAAACACGGACAAGGAAAACAGACAGTTTACTATAGATTTCACATTCTGTAAAGTTCTAATTATAATGCTATGTTTATGAAATGCCAGTGAACTTTAAGTAACATGCTATAGCACGAGAGAGAGCTCCCACTGTGATGTGCTTTCATAACATTGTGCTGAAACATGAGGAAGGAATTTACTATAGGCTAGATTTCTATAAAGTTCTCTATTATAATACTATGTTTATGGCAGATTTGTGCAATATTTTCATCTGTATTATCAAGTGATTCCTGAAATCGCCTGCGCATTTTCGAAGCCGTGTGAAGTACGAAAACAAATTTAATTGAAGTATGCCTACTGTTGAATAAATATGACGAAAAAAGGAATGCTGCATTATTAAAACATCAGTATTTTTAAAAATGAAACATCTAAAAAGCAATATGACCGTCTCAAATAACTCCGTCAATATCGGGCATTGCATTTGAGCTTGAAACTAAACACTGGTAATATGCAGTGCATATTCAGCATGTTAATAAATGTTAATATCCCAACGCATCCTATGTTAGATTAATCAGATATGTATGTAGCTAAACAGACATCACTACATGACTTTGAAGCCATGCTTCTCTCTCTTCTCACGTCTATAGCCTACTTTGGACCGCATGCAAGGTGCTGCTATAACCAATCAGGAAAAAAATAAAAATTCACGATCATCGTTTTCATGATCGGTTGTCGCTGTCACGGCCGAGTAGTTTAAGCTATTGTTTTTTTTACAGATAGAATGGGATTGGAAAATATTTTAAAACAGATGCAGAAGGATCTCTCCATTAAGAAAACCTTTTTTTTTTCACGGGTCACAGATGCATGTATTGCTTCTAAATGGAGAATGCCTATGTCACTGGCTCCATTGCCATTCAAGCAAAAAAAATTTAATAAAGTTACAGGACATATGGACATCAGAAGCTATAGAATAATTTAGCATTTAGGGAATTTTTGATTTCCGACAGTTTCGATAATATGCTATATAAGTATTTAGAGTCATTTTTCCATGATGGCAATACATCATTTTCACAACCCCTTCTAACCTCTCTTCATGACCTGCGGTTTGAGAACCTCCACCTTAATGTTTTGGTCAGCCGACTCGAGACCTGAACTAGATTTATATGGCAAATTCATGTTATTACTTCAAAAGACTACAGTCCTTCCAATTCAACTGATGGAATTTATCAAGATTCGTCTGACAGTGATGCAGTGTGCACTCTCTCTTGTGTCCTTTAGGGCACAGTCACCTCCTCCTGTTTTTTTCCATTTTTTTCTTTTCTGTCGTTACCTCAGAAACTCCTCTGTTCTGACTTGGGTTCCTCCCTCAGGCCAGCGTTAGTCTTTTGGGCTTCAACTGCACCAGAGTGGCCTGCTGAGTGTGTTTCTCCACCTGTGGGCCAAAAAACAATCCCTCTTCTTGCCAATGATCTTCTCCACTTACTCCGGCCTAACCTTGGGCTAAACCCCTACCTAAACTGGGATTGTGGAAGAGACTGACAACAGTTATCACCAACTGCAGCCTGAATTCAGACTGTGGCTTTATTTTAGTTTACATGTATGGGGGGTTTAACTCCGGAGAAGTGAAGCTAATCTTTGCCTGTGGAACTAAAACAATGGAAAAGTGACCAAATATGCTGTCAGTCCTTGCTGCATTAAAGCAGGCCAAGTTCTGGATTGAGGCCTAACTTGAGCTGAATTTTGAAGAGAACTGCTCTTTTAAATCATTTTAATATATTTCCAGTACATCAGGGTTTTTCTGCAGGGTGTGTGCGTGCATATGTGTGTACACAAACATCCGTTCCATAATGATAATGTGTATATCATTGCCTTCTGCTTGTTCCCCTCTCTGCACCATTAGCCCCATATGGCTCTATTTCAGGGGGTGTATGTGAGCCTGTGTGCACGAGTGAGAACTAAACATAAAGTTGAATCTCAGAGCTGCTACATTTGTGATGGATTTATTTGTGGGCCTATATTATTATGCTGAAATAAGACTTTGAGTAACTCTGGAAAAGAAAGAGCGAGTAAGCGAAGTTTGGAGGTACAAGGTTAGAGGTGTTTACACAAGAACTTAATTTTTCTTGCATAAAGTCACGTTCTATTCAAATCTATGGTATTTTGGCACAAATTCATCCTTGATTTGATTAGAAGCTTCAAATGAAGTCGATATGCATGCACACACCCATAAACACAATTCTTAGATTGACCCTCAGCTGTGTTGAATGTGAATTTACATTTGGATTGAACACTGTTGAGTTCATTTGTTTAGTAATCGGTTCTCCTCCAGAGATGGGTGTACCTTTATTTAAATAATTTCTAAAAAAAAACAGACTTAATCCTTTGTCAGTGGATTTACGGCAGGAAATGCAGTCCTGGTGCTATTATGCCGCTCGGTTTGCTTCGCTGGTCGAGCCTGTCACTCACACACCTCGCTTTAGAAGAAATGACAGGCTTACATTTAGTTGTTACACATGTCATGCATGTTTGCGGTTTGTGCCTGTGTGTTTGGCCTGTACTTCATCCCGTCAGACTCAAAATGTCAGACGCAGAATGCTGAGAGCTACTGTATGGCTTGAAAGAATAGTTCACATACAAATAAACGTTTAAAGGGGTCATATGATGCAATTTCAAGTTTTCCTTTCTCTTTGGAGTGTTACAAGCTGATTGTGCATAAATAAGATCCCTGAAGTTGCAAAGACTAAAGTCTCAAAACCAAAGAGATAAAAGTTAAGACTCGTCCACGCCCCCCTAAAACGGCTCGTTCTAACACGCCCCCACATATCTACCTCACTATGTGGAAATATTTGCATAATGCCGCCCAAATGTGCACGCAAAGAAAGAAAGCGTGGTTTCAGTAACCGCAGTTAGTGTTGATGCAGCATGTCAGGGAGACGCTGTGTGTTTCTAGGCGAAAACAAAAGCACTTCATTTGGCCTTCCGAAAGTAGATGCATTTAGGAATATTTAAGATTACCTACAACAGAACAGCAATGCATTTTATGGACAACCGTTTCGTGAACCTAGGATAGGAGGTAATTCTGACTTTGCTATGAAAATCTGGCGCTTCTGAATCAGCTACTGTTTTGTTATTAGTTTAAGTATTTGCTATTGACTGTTCAAATGCGGAGTTTTGCGCATCGTGTGTGTGTGTGTGCAAGTGAGCGAGCGGACGAGAAGAGGCCGCGAGAGAGAGAGGGGGGGGGGGGCGTCACCATCATACGACAGTAACAGCTATCACGGTGTATGTTAACGGACTCGATTTCCCCTTTCGGGCTCTGTCTTACATTTATTTTGAAAGATGAAGCTCCGACGCATTATGGTAAGGGGCGTTACATTTTCCGACGAGTGCTTGCGGTGTTCGACAATCACAATGCACTGGGTCAGCTGGAAAATCAGAACAGACTGCGCTTGTCAAAAGAGGGGGATTTGTTGAAAACGACGTGTTTGAGAGAAGCGGGCCATAGAGGACCTACAATAATGTACAGAATTAGATAAATGTGTTTTTTGAACATTAAAGCACATCAACATATTCTGTTACACCAAATACACACAATAATGATCTTTAAAAAAGCATCATATTACCCCTTTAATTCATTATTCAACTCATGTGGTGCTTGTTATAACAGATTTTAGCTAAATGGTCACAGAAATGACAGAGAATAATGAAAAAATAAAAGTGATATTAAAAAATGAACTTTCCCCTTAAATTGTTTTTTTATTTAAATTAATCTGTATTGTTAATATGCTTAAGTAATTTATATATCTATTATTATATTATTAATTATTAATGCATTATTTTAATATAAGAATAATCATTAAAAATACAAAAAAAGTAAATAAAACTAATGAATTAATATTAAAAACATAATAAATTATATAATATATCTAAACTAATAAGTTAAATAAAATGTAATAAAATAACATTTATAAATCTTCTACAGCTCTCATATTTAAATACAGTATGTGAATTTTTAAATATTTAAAGCTATTGTATGGCTTCAAAGTACTTGGAATATCATTGGAATATCATCACAAGTCATTTGGGCTTTCATTGTATGGAAAAAAAGCTTCTTTTGTTCTCATATAGGTTTGGAATGACATGAAATTGAATAAATAGTGACATGATTTTATTTTGATGTGAACTAACCCTTTAAACAAGGCTTTACACACACACACACACACACAAGCAGAAGCAAAATCCTGCTGTGCATCTATCCACACTGATGGTGTTTGCTGGTGGTGTGTTGCGGTTGGTTGAGTTAGCTTAGGGTAGTTGGCAAGGGTGTGCTGTCGGTGGGTCTACCGTGGTGTAAAGTCACGCTGACAATGATGAAGAACTGTCACACTGCTGCCATGTGTCATGAATTACACTATTTACCCTCGGAAGGCTTGGTTTCTGCATGTGGTTTCCTGCTTCTAAGGGCCATACAAATGCTATACCATATTAATTTACTATTGAATTCTGTAAAGTTGCGTTGTCTGCACCCCATGTAGACAGTTATTTGAAACCCGTGGTATGGGTTGGGGTAGGTGGATGTTTTGTGTGTTGTGTGTGTGTGGGGTTGTGGGTGGGTGTGTGTGTGTGTGTGTTTGTCTGTTGTGGTGTAATTGAAGTGCCGGAACGGTTCAGGTTAAATGCTCTGAACTCTGTGCTATGGGGTCAAAACTGGATTAATGGAGAAAACCCATGGCCCGTGAACCTCCTCTAAACACATACAGCCTAATCTCAACATCTGTCCACCAGCCTGTCATCCATTCTGAACTGGATTCGGTGTTCTCACGTTCATGGAAAACCCAGAAACCTTTACATTGTGATTTCTAGGCCTAGAAATTTAATGGAAATTAATGCAATTTTAAAAAATATAAAACGATGGATTTATCCAGGTATATAATTATTTGTTTTGGTTTTTTGTTTTATATATTTTTAATATATATTTTGTGCTTGATATTTAATGTCAGCTAAGAATTCTTCATATAATCTAGAAATACTCTGACATCACAATTATGTTCATATGCTAAATATTATCAAGTTAATCTATTTTAAATCTATTTTAAATAAAAATTAAGTGAAGTTCACAGGAATGTGATTTCACTTGTTATTTCATTAAGGCAGGCAAACTTGGGTATTTTTAATTGAAATTAAAGTTCTCATATATATATGAATATATATACAGTGGTGTGAAAAAAGTGTTGGCCCCCTTCCTGAATTCTTATTTATCAAACCAAATTTAAATATTAGTCAAAGATAACACAAGTAAACACAACATGCAGTTTTTAAATGAAGGTTTTTATTATTAAGGGAAAACAAAATCCAAAACTACATAGCCCTGTGTTTGCCCCCCTGTTAAAACTGTGGTTTATCACACCTGAGTTCAATTTCTCTAGCCACACCCAGGCCTGATTACTGCCACACCTGTTCGCAATCAAGAAATCTCTTAAGTAGGACCTGCCTGACAAAGTGAAGTAGACCAAAAGATCTTCAAAAGCTAGACATCATGCCGAGATCCAAAGGAATTCAGAAACAATTGAGAAAGAAAGTAATTGAGATCTATAAGTCTGGAAAAGGTTTTAAGCCATTTCTAAAGCTTTGGGACTCCAGCAAACCACAGTGAGAGCCATTATTCACAAATGGCAAAAACATGGAACAGTGGAGAACCTTCCCAGGAGTGGCCGGCCGACCAAAATTACCCCAAGAGCACAGCGACGACTTATCGAAGAGGTCACAAAAGACCCCACAACAAAATCCAAAGAACTGCAGGCCTCACTTGGCTCAGTTAAGGTCAGTGTTCATGACTTCACCATAAGAAAGAGACTGGGAAAAAAATGGTCTGCATGGCAGAGTTCCAAAAAAAAACCCACTGCAGAGCAAAAAGAACATAAAGGCTCGTCACAGTTTTGCCAGAAAACATCTTGATGATCCCCAAGACTTTTGGGAAAATACTCTGTGGACTGACGAGACAAAAGTTGAACTTTTTGGAAGGTGTGTGTCCCATTACGTCTGGCGTAAAAGTAACAATGCATTTCAGAAAAAGAACTTCATACCAACAGTAAAATATGGTGGTAGTAGTGTGATGGTCTGGAGCTGCTTTGCACCTTCAGGACCTGGAAGACTTTCCATAATTGATGGAACCATGAATTCTACACCCTATCAGAAAATCCTGAAGGAGAATGACCGGCCATCAGTTTGTGACCTCAAGCTCAAGCGAACTTGGGTTCTGCAGCAGGACAATGATCCAAAACACCAGCAAGTCCACCTCTGAATGGCTAAAAAAAAACAAAATGAAGACTTTGGAGTGGCCTAGTCAAAGTCCTGACCTGAATCCTATTGAGATGCTGTGGCATGACCTTAAAAAGGCGGTTCATGCTCGAAAACCCTCAATGTGGCTGAATTACAACATTTCTGCATAGATGAGTGGACCAAAATAACTCCACAGCGCTGTAACAGACTCATAGCAAGTTATCGCAAACGCTTGATTGCAATTGTTGCTGCTAAGGGTGGCCCAACCAGTGATTAGGTTTAGGGGGCAAACACTTTTTCAAACAGGGCCATGTAGTTTTGGATTTAGCTTTCCCTTAACAATAAAAACCTTCATTTAAAAACTGCAAGTTGTGTTATCTTTTACTAATATTTAAATTTGTTGATGATCTGAAACATTAAAGTGTGGCAAACATGCAAAAAAAATAAGAAATCAGGAAAGGGGGCAACATTTTTTCACCACTGTATATACTATATATATATATATATATTATATATATATGGACCGAGCTCTTTTATTGGCGCCTATAATTATTATATATATTGTATATATACAAAAACACACACACAACACACAAAACAAAGTTGTCCTAAAACCTAAAACCAGAATGCGTTCTTGTCTTAGGACAACTTTGATGAACTTTTTTGATCCACTTCAAATGTTGATACTACTGTATATACTTATTATTTACATATATATATAAAAGATATATATAATCTATATATCTAAACAGGTGCATATCAATAAATTAGAATGTCGCGGAAAATTTCATTTATTTCAGTAATTCAACTAAAAATTGTAAAACTTGTGTATTAAATAAATTAAATTCACACAGACTGAAGTAGTTTAAGTCTATGGTTATTTTAATTGTGATGATTTTGGCTCACATTTAAAAAAAACCCACCAATTCACTATCTCAACAAATTAGGGGAAGAGCCACACACATTTATTACCAAAGAAGCTGGCTGGTCACAGAGTGCTGTATCCAAGCATGTTAAATGAAAGTTGAGTGGAAGGAAAAAGTGGGAAGAAAAAGATGCACAACCAACAGAGCGAACCGCAGCCTTATGAGGATTGTCAAAAAAAAATCGATTCAAGAATTTGAGTGAACTTCACAAGGAATGGACTGAGGCTGGGGTCAAGGCATCAAGAGGCACCACACACAGACGTGTCAAGGAATTTGGCTACAGTTGTCGTATTCCTCTTGTTAAGCCACTACTGAACCACAGACAACGTCAGAGGCGTCACCTGGGCTAAGGAGAAGAAGAACTGGACTGATTCCCAGTGGTCCAAAGTCCTCTTTTCAGATGAGAGCAAGTTTTGTATTCCTTGTGAAACCAAGGTCCTAGAATCTGGATAGGGTGGAAGAAGCCATAGACAAAGTTTGCCTTGAAGTCAGTCGCTTAAGTTTAAAACGTCTGTTGATGATTGGGGTTGCAATGTCAATCTTGTGGTGTGGTCCATTGTTGTTTTTTTTGAAAACCAACGTCACTGCACCCGTTTACCAATAAATTTTGGAGCATTTCATGCTTCCTTCTGCTGACAAGCTTTGTGGAGATGCTGATTTCATTTTCCAGTAGGATTTGGCACCTTCCCACACTGCCAAAGCACCAAAAGTTGGTTAAATGACCATGGTTGTTGGTGTGCTTGACTGGCCAGCAAAACTCACCAGACCTGAACCCCATAGAAAATCTATGGGGTGTTGTCAAGAGGAAAATGAGAAACAAGAGACCAAAAAGATGCAGATGAGCTGAAGGCCACTGTCAAAAAAAACCTGGGCTTCCATACCACCTCAGAAGTGCCACAAACTGATCACCTCCATGCGACGCTGAATTGAGGCAGTAATTAAAGCAAAAGGAGCCCCTACCAAGTATTGAGTACATGTACAGTAAATGAACATACTTTCCAGAAGGCCAACAAATTCACTAAAAAAATTTTTTTTATTTTACTTATGAAGTATTCTAATTTGTTGAGATAGTGAATCGGTGGGTTTTGTTAAATGTGAGCCAAAATCCTCACAATTAAAATAACCAGAGACTTAAACTACTTCAGTCTGTGTACACTGAATTAATTTAATACACGAGTTTCACAATTGAGTTGAATTACTGAAATAAATAAACTTTCCACGACTTTATTCTAATTTATTGCGATGCACTGTTATTATATATATATATATAATATATATATATAATTATAATTGCTATAGATCTACAGATTATAGGCAGGCATTAAGAAGAGCTCTGCCATTTCTGTTGTGACTCACAGTTCTACTTAGCATTTCATGAGAGAGCATGTGTATGTGTAGTGCGATTTGTATGTATATACACACACTCAGGCCTCTGAGTGTCCCTAAGCATGTGCGTTAAGGTCTCTATCTGCTCCACTGCATGTTGTGTTTCCCTCTCATTGACGCTCACCAGTTGAGTCCCTCTGCACGCTGAGCGTTCATTATTGTGACTCTCTTCATTTATACTGCGCTAAACCTTCTGCCATTAGCAAACACTCCCTCCAGCAGCTCTGCTCATTTTAAACACCTCTGTACAAAAAAGCAGGACTGTAATCAAGGCTGGCGCGGCTGGACGTACTCCAATAAGAATTCAAAGGTGCTCTGTAGTGTGAGCAGACTAAGAATGGGTCAGGAGACGTAGAAATTTTCCAGCAACAGATCTTAAACCTCCCATGGCACACTGTGACATTTAAGTAGAGAGGAAGGATTTTGCTTGCGATGAGACAAGAGAACCTCTGCTGGTTTGATTTTTCTCTAAAGCTCTTGCCGTCCGTCTGTCTGTTTCACTTGTGAGGCTTCTATCCATCCTTCAGCTCTATTTTCCTCTCCTTCACCCTTTCTCTCTCTTTCTCTCTCTCTCTCTGGAGCTTGATTACTTTTTAATGATTTCTGGGGCTAAGACGAATGAGTGTGTTAAATGAGGAGAATTAGACATGTGCCGCAGAGCGCTGGGGCATTTGTTACTTGAATAATGGAGCTTAGAGACTTTGTTTACTGGGAAATATTGAGTTTAGCAAATGAGACGGGGAGAGAGAGACCAAATATTGCAGCTTTCAGTATGATATTTCTCTGGTCAGTCTCTGTAGCTTTTATTAGGTGCTGGGCAGTATATCGGAAATGTATGATCTATTCAATTTTATGTTGCTTATATAAAATTAACCAACATCATAAACATTGACTATGATTTTAATGCACTTTTTCATTTGGCTATAGACATTCCTAAAGGCCACAACAAATTCACAATCGCTTCTCAATCGCTCCTTTTGTCATGACTGGCCACGACTTCTGTAAATGAGATCATGAAGACTGACTATCTATCTAAAACTTTGTGAATTTGAAGATCAGGGTCAATTTAACTTATTTGCCTGCCTGCCTGCCTGCCTGTTTATTTGTCCGTCCATCCATCCGTCCAAAATATTTATATAAAATTCATCAAATTAATTAAAAATATGGAAATAAATTTGTATATTATAGTTTTATAAACAAAATGAAGAAAGTATATGAAAAGGAAACACAAATACATACATACACACAATTTATATATATGTCCATATTTTCTCCATTTATATATATAATTGAAAAGAATTTATATGTATATACTCAATTACCATGAAAATGTTGAAAAATTTTGATATGTGTGTTCTACGCACTTTTCCCAGTAACCATGCCAATCTTTTCCAGACACCCATTCACACACATAATCGGACACTCTATGGCGTTGATGGACTTGTTCCAGTGTGACCAGGGGCACAGCTTTGAAGGCTAGTGTTCCCCCTGCTGAGTCGTTTCTCCCCCATCCCCCTCGGTTCTCTGCTAGAGAGCTTAACGGGCCAGGGCAGTGCCACGGATCATTACCTCGCTCTCCGCCCCCGGGCTCAAGCAGGGGGCACAAACAGCAGGCATTGATATGTGTATTAGCAGATTGTACGTCAAATGTGCAGCAATGTGCTAATAAGAACAAACCACTCGGGGCACTCGCCGCTGCCCCCTGCTGGGCAGGATGGGTCACAATGTGGTTGGATTGAGTTAATGCTGAGTCCAATTAAACAGACAGTTTGTGCCAATGCCACAAGGAAGTTATGATTCGGTGCGCTAGGCAGCAGCGTTGCCAATGCCGTGCTACCGTTCGCTGTCACTTTCAGTCAATCGCTGCTGGCATTAGAAACACAGCCAAATGTTGGTAGCTGTGCTAAGACTCATGGCTCTTTTGTTTTGGCCCTTCATAATGTTTAAAACGTGGCCTTTTTTGTGCCCTGTTCTAGGAGAAAGTTATTCTACTATTAGAGTCATTAGCTTTGATGGCAAGGTGAAATTGTTAAATGGTAGGGAGGGCTGAGGAAGAGGAAGTGCTTGAAGGATGTGGACGAGTGGAGGTTTGTCATTGCCACACATATAAAATAATATCCATGGTCATATGTTTCTGTATCGTCACACTTCATTTACGGCAGAAGGGTTGTCTGGGTCTGACAGGTGAATGGAGGGTTTTGATCGTGTTTGTTTTTCGGGCTATTTGACGTGTTTGCTCAAAAGCGAGCAATTGAGCAGATAGACTGCAGCATTTTGTAGTCTATCACGGTCCTTTATAGAGGACTGGTCATTCTTAAACTCAACCCTGACCTCGGACCAGAACCTCCCCCGCACCTTAACAACAGCGACATTTACAGTCTCTAAGGCAATCATCTGATCCATAGAAACGAATAGAGGTGATGCCCTGACTTCAGAGTGTATCATATTGAGTGAGTGTTTGTTTGTGTTTTCAGAGCACTGTGGTTGTGGAGAAATCCATTCAGGATCTAATGAGTCTAATGCAGGATCTCAGTGCGTACTCCAACCAGTTCCTGGAGATGGTCTGTGATAAGCTCAAGGAGTACAAAGAGATCTGCAATTCTGCATACAGGTAATAATACTGTGATACATAAAACTATTTTTTTACCTGTGTGAATGTGAGTGTGTTGTTTGTATTCAATGTGATTCAATATAAAGAATGTGTACTGCAACATAATGGCAGTAAATATCCTATTGCCAAAATGGGCTGCATGCAAAAAGAACATGCAATGTTGTGACCAGTGTAGTCTGATTTGTGGCCAAATTAATCTTCTTAGTGAATTAAAAATCTACAGTGTAGTCTGATTCCTAAATGAATGACTCTGAGTCGGTTCTCTTTACTGAATTAAAAACGTTAAAGCATGACCAGTATAGTGCAATTCATGAACAAATTACTCTTAAGTGATTCTTTTTTTTTTAGTGAATCAGAAACACAAAGCGCAACCAGTGTAGTCAGAATTTTGAACAATTGACTCTTAAGAAGTTGTTCTTCTTAGTGAATTAAAAATATACAGCGTGACCAGTGTAGTCTGATTCCTAAATGTATGACTCTTTTAATTAAAATCATTAAAGCATAACCAGTATAGTGCAATTCATGAACAAATGACTCTTATGAAGTGGTTCTTCTTAATGAATCAAAAACATACAGCGTGACCAGTGTAGTCTGATTCTTGAACTAATGACTCTTATGAAGTGGTTCTTGGTAAATCAGAAACATTCAGTGTGACCAGTGTAGACAGATTCATGAATGACTCTTAAGAGCCGGTTCTTGTAATGAATAGTGCAAAAAAGATTAGTTTAAATGAATCTGACAGATGGAGCATTTCTCTCTAATGCTGATTAATTTGATTGAGAGCATAATCCAGCATCAATAAATTACATAATGCCTCAGATCATTAATTAATCTTCATTAAAATAGTTAGAAATGTCTTTAAAATGAAGGAAAATCTGTCTACTACTGGATTTTCGAAAACCTTGGTATTAGAAACATTGGATGATTGGTCTGCTCATGTGTGTGTGTGTGTGTGTGTGTTTGTGTCTGCTCACATATGTGTAAGTCAGCAGGGGTCTGAACTGAGCTCAGTCATGGGTAGAAAGTGCAGAAGCAGCCGTTTCCTCGCACAATAATCACATGCTACCAATCTGTCTCTCTTTTTGTCTCCTTCTCTGTCTTTCTTTTGTTCTCTCCCTCTTTCTCATCCATAAGATGAGTGAAATGCACTGCATTACGTTCTACATGATCTGTTCAATCAATCTACACGTCGCAGACAATAACAGTTCATTCATCCGCGCCCTCGTCTGCCTCTCTATATCATCCGAACTCTTCTGCAGAACCGTGACTCAGGGTCCCCCGTGCACAATGCTTACCTGGCACCCCCCCAACCCCCGCTTGCATCCACCCCTGAAGACATTTATCTGAACTTACGGTTCATTTTCATATTTTGGCACTTTTTGAGATGTGAAGTGAAGTGGAGCTTGTCCAATTCCTGAGCCAATCATAGACTTTGTTCTTATTTTAGCTACTTACGCAGAGTTTCATCACACTTTATGATAACTTCCATTTAGAAGTCATTAACAACATCATTATATAGTACTTAACGAAACACTAGATAATGAACATTTAAATGTGTGAAAATAATTTTCATAGTATTTTTAGCTATTGCAGTGTACGTTAATTTATGATCTGAGGAAGATGATATAACATGTCAGGCCAGTGTTTAGCACGCTTTCAGTCACATTGAACTGAGGAGCTAATATAATATAATAATTTAGATTTTTAGATTAGTTAGAAAATTTAGATTATTTATATTTGTATAAATTTGACAATTTAGTATAAAATATTGTCGCGGGGTGAATGAGAACAAAGACTCAGTACTGGTCGAAAGAGCCCCGGAGGGTGATTTATTTGCCCACACACTGATCACAAGTGCCCTCGATGACTGGTGCTCGGTGCCCGTCTCACACTGGTGCTCGTGGGGTGAAGTGCCGTGGTGCAGATCCCTCTCCCTGGGTGCCCTCAGAGTCTGTGAAATAAGGAGAACAATCGTTAATGCCGCCTGGAGCCCTGGGGTGCTCTCCCGCTGGTGTCTCTTCTCCTGGCTTTTAAGGCCAGCAGGAACGAGCTCCAGGTGCGCCACTCAACAGGTGTTGTGCGTCGGGATCAGTGTGGCCCGAGGTTCGAAGGGCGCCGTTAATCGGGACTGGGCGCTACTCGCCACATTCCCCCCCCGTAGGCGTCGCCCGGAGTCCTGTGGGGAAACAATACAACTGCTGTGGGTATTACCGGGGGGCGGGATGTGGGATTTTGGTTTAATGATAGCGGCTAGGTCGCAAGAAACTTGCACGCAGCTGTCGGGACCAGGACCACCACTCGATCGCCCGGCTGGAACTCCCGGGCAGAACTGGGCGGGGCCTAAGAGACCAGGAATGAGAAGCAGCCGTCCGTTGTGGGCGCGCGCGCTGGGCGGTCACGAGATGTTCCTTAACCAACGGCATGACCCGGTCTATCCTTTCTCTCATCTCCCGCACGTGCTCGACGAGGCTAAGAAGTGGGGCGGGCTGGTTCTCCCAGGCTTCCCGAGCCACGTCTAGAAGGCCCCTGGGCTGTCTCCCAAACAGCAGTTCGAAGGGGGTGAAGCCTGTGGAGGCCTGCGGTACCTCTCTGACGCCAAAGAGCACGTACGGTATCATGAGGTCCCAGTCACGCCCATCCTCAGCCATCACCCGCTTCAGCATCCGTTTGAGCGTCCGGTTAAACAGCTCCACCAGCCAGGCCATCCGTCTGCGGGTGGTAGAACGACGTCCTCAGTTGTTTGACCTTGAGGAGGTGACAGAGGTCCGCCATGACCCGGACATGAAGGGGGTACCCTGGTCAGTCAGGATTTCCTTTGGGATCCCGACGCGACTGGCCAGCAGAAACAGTTTGCGGGCAATGTTCTTGGCATTGGCCGCTAGAAGTGGAATGGCTTCCGGGTACCGGATGGCATAGTCCAGGATGACCAGGATGTACTCATGTCCCCGGGCAGACTTCGGCAACGGTCCCACCAGATCCATCCCAATCCGCTCGAAGGGCACATCAATGACGGGTAGTGAAATGAGCGGGCTGGGGGGAGGACGGCACAGAGACGTCTGCTGGCAGGTGGGACAGATACGGCAGAACCGTTTCACCTCCTCCTCTAGGCCGGGCCAGTGAAAACGGCCCAGGATGCGTTGGACGGTGTTGTCGGCTCCTAGGTGTCCCGCCATCGGGTGGCCGTGTGCCAGCTCCATGACAGTCTCCGTCTTGGTGGTATGCACTACCAGGAGGAATTTGTCCTCCCCCCGCCTGTGGGCGACACAGTACAGCAGACCATTACGTATTTCAAAATGAGGGAGGGGGTGAGGCCCCGGGAGCCTGTCTACCTCATCAATGCGGCGCAATTGATCCCAGCAGTTCCGTAGGCGGTCGTCCTCGCGTTGTTCCCTTCCAAACGAGCCCCCGGTCGTGACCTGTGAAAACACATCAAGGTAGACAGACGGCAGATTAGGAGGCTGACACTCACCCTCCCTCTCACTGTCCATCGCTAGGTAGACCGGCATGGGGCTGGGCGGTCCCTGACGGGGTCGCCATGGCCCGTTCCGGGCGGTACGGCGTGGCATCCTGGATCCAAGGAGGAGCTTCTGGAACCCCGGCCAAACCCGTCCCAGGAGCAGAGGTACAGGGAGATCCAGCACAATGCCCACCACAATGGCCCAGGTCCCGGGCTCCGCCGAGATCCAAACCGTCCGGGCCGCTACCCAGCGGGTATCTCCGTGCACACACGTCAGCGGCAACAGGGATTTCTGCTCGGGCCGGGGTCGTACCAGGGACGGTTGCACGAGGGGGACTGAACTGCCGGAGTCCAAGAAGGCCTGGACGGGCTTCCCATCCAGTTGTACCATCTTGCTGGGGCCCGGGGGACGTCCGTCCTGCTGCAGGAAACACCCCACCACCCATGCCCGGGCCGTCGGAGCTCGGGGTTCCGTGGGCATTGGCTCATCCACAAAGTCGGGGAACGCCGGTCTGCTGCCTGGTCGCGGTGCACTTTCGAGCGGACGCCGCTCCATCACCCTGCGGGGCGCTAGGCCCGCTCTCTCCCCTGCCTCACGGGCGTTCGTTGCCATCGCCAGCTCGACCGCCTCTACCAGGCTGTGGATGTCATGGGAATTTCGCATAATGACCGGGCGCCTCAGCGGGCGGGGCAGTGCCCGTAGCAGCCAATCGATGAGTACTTTCTCGGCTACCTGGTCCGGGGTCGGGGACCCCGCAAGAAGCCACAGGAGCGTTAATCGGGCCAGTTGCGCAGCTTGCGCTCTCACTGGCCGCCGTTCATCATAGGTCCATTGATACAAGTGTTGCGCCGCCCCCATGGGCGATAGGCCCATCCGGGCTAGGATTTCGGCTTTGAGCTTGTCATACTGTTCATTCCGGGGTGCCTTCAGGGAATAATAGGCCTGCTGCGCTTCTCCGGTGAGGATGGGGGCGATGATGCGAGCCCACTCTTCCAGGACCCACCCCTCCCGGGCCGTGATTACCTCAAATGTGTGGAGGTAAGCCTCAATGTCGTCGTTCTCGGTCAATCAGACAAGGTATTGGTGCACTTTGACAGGCGCTTCCGGGAGGGGCAGGCGCCCCGTCACGCTGGCCTGCAGCTGTTCCACGACCCAGTCAGTATATTCCTGCCGGGCGGCCAGTCGCTCTGTAAACTGCTGCTGGCGGGCCGAGAGCTCCGTTAGGCGGCGGATGACCTCCTCCATGTGTCCGGGGGAAGAGAGCGGATTCTCCTAGAAGAAGCACAGATATCGATAAGGCCACCTGGCGGTACCCGTCTGTGCCTCAATTCACCTGTTCCGCCCGCATTCTCCACCATATGTCGCGCGGGGTGAATGAGAGCACAGACTCAGTACTGGTCGAAAGAGCCATGGAGGGTGATTTATTTGCCCACACACTGATCACACGTGCCCTTGATGATGGTGCTCGGTGCCCGTCTCACACTGGCGCTCGTGGGGTGAAGTGCCGGGGTGCAGATCCCTCTCCCATGGTGCCTTCAGAGTCTGTGAACAAGGAGAAACAATCGTTAATGTCACCTGGAGCTCCGGGGTCCCTTCCCGCTGGTGTTTCTTCTCCTGGCTTTTAAGGCCAGCAGGAACGAGCTCCAGGTGCGCCACTCACACAGGTGTTGTGCGTCGGTGATCAGTGTGGCCGCGGCGTTTCCAGGGCGACGCTAATCTGGACTCGGGATACTCGCCACAATATATTATAACATTTATTAAAACTAACACATATAAATGTTTAAGGTTATACTTAAATGCAACTTAATTTTCAATAAATATAAATATATTACAAATATAAAATATATAAAAAGTTTTTTGAAAATTTAAAATGTTACTCGAAAGAAGGATTAATCATAATGTGTCCAGACAGTGTTAGCACATTATCGACCATACAGGTTCAAATCTAGATCTGCAACACCTTTCTTGGCCTTATGTTATGTTATGTTATGTTTATGAAGTGCCAAGCAGGAAATAATTATATAAAATCTGAATATATAAATGTAAATCTGAACATATAGAAGTAAAATGTAAATCAGAATTTAAACATAAAATTCTTAATATATAAATGTAAATTTTGAATATGTAGTTATAATTCTGAATATATTGATATTCAATTGCAATATGTATATGTAAGTCTTCTATATATTTAGAATTACAGCTATATATTCTGATTTACATTTATATATTCAGAATTTATAACATTGCTTCGGATTTACTTAATATTTCCAATTTGCATATATATATATTAGTGCTGTCAAAAAATTAATCGCGATTAATCACATCCAAAAATAAAAGTTTTTGTTTACATAATATATGTATGTCTACTGTGTATATTTATTATGATATATAAAGACACAATATACCCAGTATATATTTTGAACATTTTTACATGTATTTACATGTATATATTGATATTCATTTAAATTATATCATATATAAATATGTTTAATATATAAACAACATATAGTTCTTAAATATATTCATGCATGTGTGTGTATTTATATACATAATAAACATACACAGTAAACACACATATATTATGTAAACAAAAACCTGTATTTTGGACGTGATTATATCATGTGACAGCACTAATATACAGGTGCATTCAATAAATTAGAATGTCATGGAAAAGAATGTTCATTTATTTCAGTAATTCAACTCATTTTGTGAAACTTGTGTATTAAATAAATTAAATGAACACAGACTGAAGTAGTTTAAGTCTTGGTTCTTTTAATTGTGATGATTTTAGCTCACATTTACAAAAACCCACCAACTAACGATCCCAAACAAATTAATACTTCATAAGACCAATAAAAACAACATTTTTAGTGAATTGTTGGCCTTAAGGAAAGTATGTTCATTTACTGTACTCAATACTCAGGGCTCCTTTTGCTTTAATAGGAGATAGATAGGTTCTATGGGGTAGGTCTGCGTGAGTTGCTGGCCAGTCAAGCACCCAACACCATGGCATTTAACCAAAGTGTGGTGTGCTTTTGGCAGTGTGGGCGGTGCCCCAAATACTGCTGGAAAATGGAAACAGAATTATTGGAAAAAGGCTGTGTCAGCAGAAGGAAAGGCATGAAGTGCCTCCAAATTTTCTTGGTAAAAGGGTGGAGGGACGTTGGGTTTTCAAAAAAAAACAATGTGACCAAACAACGCAGACTGACATTGCACCCCAAATCATCACAGACTGTGGAAACTTAACCACTGGACTTCAAGCACTTGGGCTATGAGCATTCGTCCACCCTTCCGCCAGACTCTAGGACCTTGGTTTTCAAATGACATACAAAACTTGCTCTCATCTGAAAAGAGGACTTTGGACGACTGGGCAACAGTCCTGTTCTTCTTCTCCTTAGCTCAGGTAAGATGCCTCTGATGTTGTCTGTGGTTTAGGAGTGGCTAACAAGAGGAATACGACAACTTTAGCCAAATTCCTTTACACGTCTGTGTGTAGAGGCTCTTGATGCCTTGACCCCAGCCTCAGTCATTCCTTGTGAAGTTCACTCAAATACTTCAATCGATTTTGCTTGACAATCCTCATAAGGCTGAGGTTCTCTCAGTTGGTTGTGCATCTTTTTCTTCCACACTTTTTTCCTTCCACTCAACTTTTTGTTAAAATGCTTGGATACAGCACTCTGTAAACAGCCAGCTTCTTTGGCAATTAATGTCTGTGGCTTACCCTCCTTGTGAAGGGTGTCAATGATTGTCTTCTGGACAACTGTCAGATCAGCAGTCTTCCCCATGATTGTGTAGCCTAGTGAACCAAACTGAGATACCATTTTGAAGGCTCAGGAAACCTTCGCAGGTGTTTTGAGTTTATTAGCGATTGGCATGTCACCATATTCTAATTTGTTGAGAAGTGAATTGGTGGGTTTTTGTTAAATGTGAGCCAAAATCATCACAATTAAAAGACCAAAGACCAAAGACTTCAGTCTGTGTGCATTGAATTTAATTTAATACACGTGTTTCACAATTTGAGTTGAATTACTAAATAAATGAACTTTTCCACGACATTCTAATTTATTGAGATGCACCTGTATGTATATATTCAGATTTTATATAATTATTTCCTGCTTGCCACTTCATATTATATTATATTATTTTCTATGTTCCCAAAGTTTAATCCTGAACTGGTTTTAAGACTGTTGTGTGTGTGTGTGTGTGTGTGTGTGTGTGTTGTAGGGGTATGGTACAGTGCGAGGAGAAGCTGACACTCGTGGTCCTGGCTAAAGTGAAGTATCAGACGCTGCTGACAGTCTCTGCCACATGGGCCAGCATGACCCAACCCAGACAGCTTCGACAGAAGAGGGAAGAGGAAGAGGACTTCACACGGTGAGAGCACACGCTAATTCACACATACATACTACAAATACACAATGTCCCCAATGTGAGCTCACCACACAGATTCATCACAGAGCACACAGTATATACAAACACACTCACACAACTCCTATCAACTCACATCCGAGCGGGTTAACGCACAGTCAGAGATGCCGTGGGACATTTGCTGTGTAACACAGATCCACAGGCCTCTACGTCCTGTAAAGAGATCAATAAACACACTTATGTACTCAACTTCAGAAATTGCATTTGGGCTTTCTGTCTTCATCGAAAATGAAGGTTATTTTTAGCTGTTAGACACAGACAAAGCATTTTGGTATTCTACTTGTGTGCTGTGTTACAGAGGATGAAATCTGGCCCTTATAGCCTCCGCAGACATCTTTGAACAAGAACAAATTCAACTGCAGGCAATCACACTATCTGCCGGAACATTCCAGCATCCCAAGCACACATGCAATTCTGTTTTCAATTCACTTGCTCGCTCTATCTCCCTCCCTTTCTGCCTTTTCCTCTCAAGTGCACACTTGAATTAAAGAAGACACAAGTATGAGGAAAACTGTGATTGGACGAGAGGGAGGGGGGCCTTCGTTTTTATCAAAATTGCCCTCAAAGTGTTCTCCCGTCGGTTTGGATGTGCCATGGCCTGCAATTGTACAATAAATAAATGAATTGGTTATGTGGGACAGAAAAATCCAATCTAGCCGACCTGTTGAAGCTAAGCGCAGACAGCAAGTGGGAGGCTTTTATCATATAAATGACCCTGACAGTTTCATCAGCTAAAGAGGGATTACGCCACATGTATGGCAATCCTATACAGAGTGATAAAGGCTTGTTAAAAAGTCTTCCGTTCAATAGACGCTGCATTTTATCGTAAGGAATTTCACAGTGCTCAGAAATGAGCCGCGTGGATTTTCTTCTCCCACATTCATCACAGACCTGTAGAGAAGGAGGTCAAAGAAAATACTGACTTTATAGATTTGCTTGAGCATCATTCATCTGAATGTGCCTGTGAAGCTCAGCATCAGCTGCTGCTGTAGTTATGAGAAGGAGAGTAAGGGAAAGCACACGTTAAAACACAAATGTTCATTATTTCTCCTTCTGTCTCTCACAGGGCGGCATTTGCCAAGGAGTCTGAGGTTTTGACGGGGAATCTGGGTGATAAGCTGATTCCTCAGAATGAGATTCTGAGGGACGTCAGTGATCTGAAGGCTCTCGCTAACCTGCAGGAGAGCATGGAGTGGCTTGCCACTCGCCTCAGGGGCTTCTTCAGCAACCTGCCCCAGAGCTCCAGTGAGTGTGTGTGTTTATGGTTTGGCTGGAGGTTTGTCCAGTGAAAGTGTGTCACAATGTTTTGTGAGTCAAAATGTTTTCAATTTTTTTTTCCTCATCATACAACAATTTGATAAGTGATCATTTGAATTGAAAAATTAACTTGATTTTGAGTATCTGGTATGTGCACGTTTTTAAAACAATTAAAAAAAAATTATAAATAGTAATAAAATATAGTTTATAATTTTTCGTAAAGTTGTTCCTTAATCCTTGAGCTGACTGGGTATTTCCAGTAACCATTCATAGGATTATTTTTTATAGTAAAAAGTTATATTAAATTATATTTTAAATGTAATATTTCTGATATATATCTATAAATATATATATATTTAAATAATTACATTAATAATACATGTTAATTTTATTTAAATTTAATTATAATTTTATTTGTTAATTTTTTTCACCTTTTTGTTTTTTTTTTTTTTTTTTTTTTTTTTTTTTAAATTAATTATATTAAATTATTTCAAACAAATTTCTCTAATTAATTTTAAGTTAGTAAAAGTTTTTTTGTTTAGTTTTTTGTTTTGGGTTTTGCTTTGTTGTTTTCTCATAATCCTGAAAGGGATAGTTCACCAAAAATGCAAATTTGAGTTTATCGCTTTTTATATTTTACCCCTGCTTACCCCCAGGGTCATCCAAGATGTAGGTGACTTTGTTCTTCAGTAGAACACAAATGAAGATTTTAAGTCAAACCGTTGCAGTCTGTCAGTCATATAATGCATAGCAATGGTAACAAAATCTATGAGAGTCAAAAAAAACTTGCACAGACAAATCCAAATTAAACCCTGGGACTCGTGATTACACATTGATGTCCTAAGACATGAAATGATCGGTGTGTGCGAGAAACCGAACAGTATTTATAAAAAATTTTACCTCTAATACACCACTATGTAACTGTCTTTGAGCGCACGCAGGCATCCGGTGCATGAGGTGTGTACACACTCTGGCATAGTTTACGCAAGCGCCGGAAGTGATATCTTGTGCGTATACGTCACTCATTGGTTACACAGTGCACAGTCATTGTAGGTACGACGGCTAATCAAATGGTACTTACAGGGCATCTCAATAAATTAGAATGTCGTGGAAAAGTTATTTATTTCAGTAATTCAACTCAAATGTGAAACTCGTGTATTAAATAAATTCTATGCACAGACTGAAGTAGTTTAAGTCTTCAGTTCTTTTAATTGTGATGATTTTAGCTAACATTTAAAAAAAACACCAATTCACTATCTCAACAAAATAGAATACTTCATAAGACCAATAAAAAAAACATTTTGAGTGAATTGTTGGCCTTCTGGAAAGTATGTTAATTTAATGTACATGTACTCAATACTTGGTTGGCCTCCTTTTGCACATGAAATTCTGCCAATCGTGCCCCCCCCCCCCCCCCCCCGGCGTGGCAAGGAGACAATCAGCCTGTGGCACTGCTGAGGTGGTATGGAAGCCCAGGTTGCTTTGATAACAGCCTTCAGGTCATCTGCATTGTTGGGTCGGGTGTCTCTCATCTTCCTCTTGACAATACCCATAGATTCTCTATGGGGTTCAGAACTGGTGAGTTTGCTGGCCAGTCAAGCAAACCAACACCACGGTCATTTAACCAACTTCTGGTGCTTTTGTCAGTGTGGGCAGGTGCCAAATCCTACTGGAAAATGAAATCAGCATCTCCATAAAGCTTGTCAGCAGAAGGAAGCATGAAGTGCTCTAAAATTTCCTGGTAGATGGCTGCGTTGACTGTGAACTTCAGAAAACACAGTGGACCAAAGTACTCTTTTCAGATGAAAGTAAATTTTGAATTTCATTTGGAAATCAAGGTCCCAGAGTCCTTGGAGGAAGAGTGGAGAGGCACAGAAAACATGTTGCTTGAAGTCCACAGTGTGAAGTTTCAACAGTAAGTGATGATTTGTATTTCCTTTCTTTTTTTCTCTTTTTTTTTTTTCTTTTTTCTTTTCTTTTAGGTGCCATATCATCTGCTGGTGTTGGTCCACTGTGGTTTCTGAAGTCCACAGTCAACGCAGCCATCTACCAGGAAATTTTAGAGCACTTCATGCTTGCTTCTGCTGACAAGCTTTATGGAGATGATGATTTCATTTTCCAGCAGGACTTGGCAACTGCCCACACTGCCAAAAGCACAAAAAGCTGGTTAAATGACCATGGTGTTACTGTGCTTGATTGGCCTGCAAACTCGCCTGACCTGAACCCCATAGAGATTCTTTGGGGTATTGTCAAGAGGAAGATGAGAGACACCAGACCCTAATTTATTGAGATGCACCTGTACTTGCACTTATCCGGATTGTTCAAACCGACTTAAAACTAAAAGATTAAGTTTTCTCGCGCGAACTCATTCGGGAGTGGTGACTTTCCACGTATTCCCAAATTCTGAGCCTGCTCGCCTGAAGTTATGCTTGTTTGCTCTTCGGCTGGATATCAACACACCCATTAACGTAAACTACGCCCGAGCGCGTACACACCTCACGCACCGGAAATCGTGCGCGTGCTCAAGGAAGTTGGACATAGTGGTGTATTAGAGGTAAAAAATTACATAAATACTGTTTGGTTTCTCGCACAAACCGATCTTTTCGTGTCTTAGGACATCAATGTGTCGTACACGAGCCGCAGGGTTTAATTTGGATTTGTCTGTGCATGTTTTTTTTACTCTCATAGATTTTGTTACCATTGCCATGCATTATACGACTGACAGACTGCAACGGCTGGACTTAAAAATCATAATTTGTATTCTACTGAAGAAACAAAGTCACCTACATCTTGGATGCCCTGGGGGTAAGCAGACAAACATCAAATTTTAATTTTTGGGTGAACTATCCCTTTAAATGTACTATGTATTTCCAGTTGTAAATTAGACTGAAATCCCAGTGTCTTCTAACTTGTAGACCTCATTGTGTGCCCAGTTGTATTTTGCCAGTTCATCAGAACTGATAGAATATAGTTAATTAGTTCAAAATAAGAACTGTATTTTTTCATAAGTTGTTACAGTGACTTGAGAATATTCAGTTTCCAGACTTCAATGAAACTTCAGCTCTGCATTTCTAACGACACCGCGGCCACATCGGTGAAACTTCACACAATACCTTCAGAATTTCCTCCACTTCTTTCACTAAAATCTGTAAATAAGCTATTTTAAAACTATTGTTATTTCTGTTTTTTGGGTAAAGACTGCTTCAGAGCGACTCGCGTCCGGAGCAGATAAAAATTCAATAAGAGCGCGGTGGAGGACGTGGTGTAATTACCATTAGTTCTGTGCAGAAGCCGTAATGGAGTGTTTTATCATGGTGGGACAGCTTCAGCATTGTTCATTATTTAGTGTTTGCTGAGCTGATGGGACCATCGCCGACGGAAACCCTTATCTCTGTAACCCCCCCCCTTAAATTGGATTTTATATTATGGAGCCAGTCAGGTATGAACAAGTCATTTTCTCCTGTCTTGTCTTGCAGACTAATACACGTTTGCCAGTGTAATGTGGGGGAGATTAAACAGCGTCTCACCACCAGAGACTGAGCTTTGAAGTGGATCGAGTGAAGAGAGTTCCTAGACAGAGAGAGAAAGAGCTCTTTTGCCCTTGTCTTTTTAAAACGCAGGCCCACCACGGTCAGGAAAAGACATCCTTCATGCACCTGTGACCACCCTGATGTGGCATTTGTGCACTAGAAGTATTCCACAAAGAACGTACGGCAGTTTGTCAGACAGACAGTGAGTTCTTGTCCTTGTCTCAGTGAGTTTAATTCGTGGCATTGCTCGATCTCCGTCCCTCCAGTCTCTGCTAAAACAAACACGCGGAAGATGCGTGTAATAATCCTGCTGTTTAGCGTCATGGTGTTGAATCTTAATGTAATTGAAATTTGATTTGGCACTAGGATATGTTCTTCAGTCTTGGACCTGCTGTTTGGGTAGAAATCGATGGGCTTTGATTGGTCATGAAGACATTGAGGGTTTGCGTCTCATTGACCATCTGGGATCTTTTTCGTAACACAGAATCCTGCTCAAATTGATCTGCGGCCTCGTTTTCTAAGGCTAGCTGTGTTTCTATATGTTCTCCCTTGTGTGTGTCTATCTGGGCTTTTTTTCTTAACGCTATTTGTATTTTTCACTCTCTGAGTGTTCAGATCTCATGCACCTAAGATGCTGCTTGGATGGATACAGTACATTCAGATGAAGTATTAGAGAAGCTATGGTAGTGTATGTGAATGCTGTTAATTAAAAACTGAATATAGCAACGGTTCACAGATAATGCAGCATTTCCATTTAAAGTCTCATAAACTGGTGTAAAATAAAAAGTAAAAGCCACTATGGCTCTTTTGCTAAAGGTAATGCATTACTTGGATAAACACTTTTTGCTAGCAATGGTGGTAGATGCCTTATGTCTGGAGCGACAACGTGTCAGACACTTCTTGAAGGTAATAGTGGCCAATCATTTTGATAACAGGCTTTTGCTCCGGCATTTCAGAATGAATTTGAGATGCTATGAGATGATATTATTAATTATTTGTTAACATTACTTTTTTTGGTTCAATCACGTTTATTCAGCACACGTGTTCTCTTCATAGTTTACATATAACTTTAATATTGAAAAAATGAAAAAAAAAAAAATTTTTAAGATTTATTTTTGGCATTTTGTTTTTATTAGGATAGGACAGTGTTTAGACAGGAAGCAAAGTGGGAGAGAGAGAGGGGAGTGGGATCGGGAAAGGTCCTCGATAGCCTAGTCCACTGCCCACTAGGCTATCGGCGCCAACAAATTTATCTTTTACTGAATAAAAAATAAATTTTTTATACAGTATCCGAAAATGCACACAAAATTATGTGGATGGCAACCTAGCAACAGTCAGATAGATTCCAACTCTCACTAACATCACTCCTCTTGTTCTGTTTTTAATATTAAATAAAGCAAAAAACATGGGCCAAAACTGTCAATAGTATCAGCAGGAGCAGGAAGCCCCAACAGAGATGGTGTGAGGAGAAAGACTATTTGTAGAGAACTGAATGGGAAAAACTGCACTGCTCACTATTCTTTATTCATGTAAATATAGGAGCTATACTCACATAACTAGAAAAGATGGCCATCGAGTGAACTTTACTTAAAGGTACTCTAGCCACAGGTTGAGTTTTATTTCAGGATTTAATCTCTGACCATTGGACTTATACCTTAGACCTTTTACCAACTTATACCCACCTTGGCTAGACAAACAAAACACAAAACTCTTAAGACTGTTGTCAAAACAACCCTCTTCCTTTCACATGCTTCCAAATCCATCTTCCGATAGCTCTCATATCGCAGAACAGATGCAGAGCTTTGAGCATTTATAGCCTTTAGAGTGAGTCTTGGGTCAAGCGATCTGTTGGTTTTTGGAGTTTTTTAAAGTACCTTTATCGCCAACAGTAAAGGTCTGCTTTCCATCTATTAGCATAATGTGTGCGGATACACACAGACACACTTTAATTTCTGGAATAGCTTTAACCGAAGACACCTACTTGTTTTTCTGTTCTTTCTACCTCCTCTCAAGTCCTGTCCTGAAGGCTTAACCGGCAAGTCGTAGTGCTGACGCAGTGAGGTCAAAGGTCGTCAGCAGACAGAGCTCGGCTCTCCCCATGCAGATGTCACCGCTGTTACTGCAGCTGAATAATTAACGCTCTCAGCCAATCACATGCATCATTCATGAGGCTTCTGTCTCTCTCCCTCTCCCTCCGCTGCCGCAGAGGTCAGATATCTTGTTTATTAGAGCGCTGTGTTTAACAGCCGGTGGGAGGTGTGCGGCGAGATGATGCAGTTTTTCAACAGCAGTTTTTGGGCTGAGCCGCTGTGCTTAAACTTCACCCTGACAGCCAGTGGGACGTAGCCGTGAAGAAGGGTATCAGCAAATGATTGATCTCCGCTCTCTCATTCTCTCTCTGTCTTTATGAGTGCCACCCTCTCACAGATGGCATCGAACAGACGCTTAGGCGAGATAGGATTTGAAAATAATTGAATGAGCCCAATACACGCACACAGGCTCACATCTACGCAAGCACACAGCCTCCGATAAAAAAAAATGTAAAAGCCTATAAGTTAAAGGAAGACAAAAGAAGACATTCAGTGAGTCTGTTTGCGACTCTAAATTGGCCGCCTCATGTGGCGTGGCCTTGATCATACTATCGCAGCAGGGCGAGCTCGGAGGCGATGGACAGCAGGCCCCATCTCTCTCTCGTACCCCCAGTGGGGGGTCTGGGGCAGGGGGTCCTGGCACACACAGACTTTCAGCAGAGCAGCCATTCTTTGCCACATGCCGCTGCACTCAGTCGTTCGCTGACAGTTGGCGTGTGTATACATGAGCACACATGTGTTAATAAACACACAACTTGACAAACAGCTCTACACATGGATAGAATTCACACTAACTGCATAATGCAAACATGCAGGTTAATTGGCGTGCAGAATTGGCTTCCTTTGGATTTGCAGAACACTCTGGATGTCTGGATCATGCTGTTTATGAAAGGCGAAGTTCCAGATTTCACTAAAATGATGAACTGGCTTAAATAAACAGCATTTTTCGGTTGCACCCAACTGGTAGAACAGTTTTGCTTTGGCTGGCTGTGCAAAAGCAGATAATGATTAAAAGCTTCATAGAGAGCTGTGAAGTAGTTTGTATTAGCTTTGTTTGAAAATGGCATTGAAAATTATTAAATATGATAAATAATATATTATGAATTAAAGTCAATTTTATGTACATACAATTACTTTATTAAAATATTAAATTGAACAAATAGTACACTCAAAAATTTAAATTATTTAAACAGTAAAATCATGTAACGTGACTTTCGCAAAATGGGACGTGCTTGATTTATTAAAGTTTATTAGATTTATACATGTTTTAAAAGCAAGAAAGAGAACTAAACTGTTCCTCACTTTTGTTGCATGCGCTCCCCAAACGAAAACGAAACACAGACAAGTAAAGTGTATCTTATAGTGTGTGCCTAAACGGTCAAATACATGTAAAGATTTGTCAAAATGCGGTGCTTGGTGATTATTCAGTAAACCCTTGTCTATTATGTGCGAAATAGCGAAACAGTTGAGAATGTAAAAACTGCTGTGTAAACAGTAAATTGGATCTGGTGCATCTCTTAAAGTGACACAGGTTAATATTCCTGCTGCCGGACTGTGCCTTTAATATTAATCAAACTACAAAAGACAAAATCACTCACTGCTCTTGACTGAAGGACATTTGTAGCTTTAGTAAGAAATAAAGGAAGTTTAGTTCTTACAGTGAAGACTATGCCGTTTTATTTTTAAATTTGATTGTTCAATTTCTGTAGTAGGCGTTCTCTATATACTTCACTTGCATAAAAAATTAGTTTCATTTGTATCCTCTTTTCCCCCAAAAAAAACAAAAATTTGTATTTGTCTTTTAGATTTTTTGTTGTGATGTTCATTTGTTTTCAATAATTTTTGAGACGTATCCTTTGTACTTCGGAGTTACCCTAGTATTTTGCTGTGGTATTGAGAATTGTGACATTTCGCTGGTATCTAAAAATATAGATGTAATAGCAACCTTATTTACAGAAAATATATTTAATAAATATATCAGTATCTTTAAATAAATCTCTCATAAAATTTTGGTCATGTGGCCCACTCATAATCGTGTTAAATAATCGTGATTACTCCAAAAATAATCGAAATAATAATCAAATAATCGAGCAGCCTACTAGTAAGATCAGCACCGCTGCCGTTTCTGTCAAACCTCATTCTTGAATATATGCCTCTACATATTCAACCTTGATTATGAGACACACAACATGAACCAGTGTCACTTGGTATCATTAGATCTCACCAAACAGTTCTGCATCGGCTGTTTAATTGTATTGAAGAGTGCAGAGTTAACATTCTTCAAAACATCTCCTTTTGTGTTCCGCAAAAGGTCATACAGGTTATATGAATGTGAGTAAATTATTGTAGAACTTTCATTTTAGGTGAGCACAACTCTTTAAATGTCATTTTGGGAAAAATATAATTACTGATTTGGTACTCAGTTTGAATTACCCTGCCAAATAGACCTAAAATGGGCTGTTTGCTTGTTACAATGGCTTGACAGTTCTGTTATCCGTGGGACGTCACATCAGGGGAATTTTCTGTGCTCTCTGGAATAACATATCAGTCCTCAGTGAACCAGTGCCTCTAATCTACCACCTGGTCATCACTGCTATATTTGCACTTCTTGTCTTCAAGCGTTTTTAATCATTCCATGCCAAACACACTCTTATCTCCCACAAACCTTTTTTCTAATAAGAGTTATAGACAGACAGTAATTAACTACCAAATGAACACACACATACGCAAGTGCTGCTGCTCTTTTCATGTCTTTTGACTGTGGTCTGTGTGTATATATATAATTGCTCAATAGCATTGGCCATTTTCCTGAGCAAACACAAGGGGCCCAGAGCCACTACGTGAGCAAACCGGCATCCATCAGCACAGCAAACACGTCCACACACACATACTTCTCTACATACCGTGAGATTTGTGTGTGTGCGAATGTGACCTTCAGAAGTGCAGAGACATGCCGCAGAGAGTTACAGGAAGTCAGTGTCCATCGCCATCTCTCGTGCCTCATTGATCGCCTAGTGTCCTACACACACACACACTTTTCCATTTGATAGTTATCCTGTGGCCATATGTGTGCTTGTATCTCATTGACTACACTGTAAAAAATTATTATTTGAAGTTGTAAATAAACATTATTGGAGTATGTTTTATGAGAAAATACTATTTAGGTCTTTCTACATCAAAATTCCATGTTTAATTCAATGTGTTACTTTCCATATGAATTTATTCTAGGTGTTTATGAATTATGCAAGTGACTGAACAAATACTACATGGCCAAAATATGTTGACACCAGAACACCATACCTACATGTGCTTGGTAAATTTGTTGGCATTACTTATTAGGAAGTCTGGGAAGTATTTCCGCATGGTGTTGGTTTATTGGCTATAAATGTGTTTTTCTGTTTTGCTTTATGGCTCAGACTCTCTTTTTATATTCTTTTGTCTAGGTGTATCCCCAGGCTCAGATGCTCAGGTGAACAGCGAGAACGTCCGCAATCGAGAGCAGATCCTTCAGACATTGACTGACCTCTCCAGATCCTTCCAGGACATCGCTGACCGCTGCCTTCTGGTACTTCATCTGGAGGTCAGGTAGGTCTGACCACTTCATCTCAATCTAAAAGAAGGAATCCATGCACAAGTCTTAAGATATCTTCATACAAACAACAACTTAAATGCTGCAGATTTTAATGCTGCAGACCATCATCTCCATCAGAATTAAACGGGCTGTAATTTTAAATCTTCCTAAGAGTTTGCCCGGCCCAAAAGAGCACCAATGGGTCATTCACTCTGCTACTCTCCTCCACAGACCCTCCCTCTTGCTCGCCTGATTATTCTCTGATATCATTTAGATTATGTGATCCTGTTTATGATTATGAAACAATAACTTGTGGCTCCTATGCTACGCGTTATTGACTTTTTCCATCAAGCAAATTTCCCCTGACAGTACTTGAGGGTAAATTAAGCTATAAGAGAAGGTAAGAAGAAGAGGATGCAGGCTTTATGGTTTGGTAGCGGGCGGCTTCGCTTAAAGCTTCTCTAATGCTGAATGAGAAAAGGGAGGTTTATTGCAGGGCTGTTGGAGGCCATTATGGAAACCTCTCCGTCTCACCTTTTCTCTCTTTCTGTCTCAAGAATGCTCTTTCTTTGTACACCTATACCCAGGCTTATTAGTCCATGAACACTTCACAGATTGTACCCCCCAAACACACATGCACCTGCTCACAGGGCATTCCATCATCCCAGTTCATTCAGCCTTTATAGAGTGAAGCGAGATATTCACTACCAGCATCTGGCATTTCTCTGAGGACCGATGACAGTCTAGAGTGCCATTAACACTACTCGCAAATGATATCAATAACTCACACGTTCAAACTGGTTTTCATTATTTCTTACATTTAATGGTAATTTAGATTATGTGGTAATACCCTGAGGATAGATTATGTGGAAATGCTCTACATTTTCCAACAGAATTTTGGGGAAATTAGTAGATTTTATTATCTGGAAAAAATTTTCATAAGTTGTTTTTTGTTATTGAAACATAATAAAATTAATAAATTTATTATTATATTAACATATAGTATATGTGGTGTAAGGTGGTGTATAATGTATAATTTATATTTGGATTAGAAAAAAATAAAGACAATTATTAATGTGTGTGTGTTGTTGTGTGTGTGTGTGTGTAATATTCATAATATGATATATGTGTGTGATTTATTTTAAATTGAAAATACAATTATTACTAATATTTTAGGTATATCTATATTAAGTAGTTGTTCGATTGTATTCTATTTATTTATTTATTATTTTGACCGTAAAGGGATAGTTACCCAAAAAAATGAAATTTTATGTTTATCTGCTTACCCCCAAGGCATCCAAGATGTAGGTGACTTTGTTTCTTCAGTAGAACAAAAACGAAGATTTTTAACTCAAACCGGGTTAGGGTTAGGGTTAGTCTGGGTTGCAGTCTGTCAGTCATATAATGGAAGTGAATTGGAATCACGGCTTTGAGAGTCAAAAAAAAATACACAAACAAAACCAAATTAAACCCTGATGTGTAAAGAATGAACGATCAGTCTGTGCAAGAAACTGAACAGTATTTATGTCGGGGGTTTTTTTCTATCTACAATCTAAATTAGGAGTGTCAATGGTCCATTTGAAAGATAGGTGGCGGTAATGCACTTATAAGTCTGCGATCCGCCGTAAAGCAAGAAGAAGACGCGAATGCGCTCAGGATAGTTCGGACATTGTTGTGAATCAGAGGTAAAAAACTATATAAATACTGTTCAGTTTCTTGCACAGACCGATCGTTTTGTGTCTTTACACATCAATGTATCGTCACGAGCCGCAGGGTTTAATTTGGTTTTGTTTGTGTGTTTTTTTTTTACTCTCAAAGCCGTGATTCCTATTCACTTCCATTATATGACTGACAGACTACAACGGTTTGAGTTAAAAATCTTCGTTTGTGTTCTACTGAAGAAACAAAGTCATCTACTTCTTGGATGCCCTGGGGGTAAGCAGATTAACATAAAATTTTCATTTTTGAGTGAACTGTCCATTTAATACTGTAGGCCTATATGTCATACAGGGGCATTAATACAAACTCCCTTTTAAAATAAAAAATTGATAAAATATACCAAATGTGAAAATAGTTAGTTCACATGATCAAAGGCATCTTAATTGCAGTTTTCCAGGAAAGTCTGATGAAAAGACTTTTTCATGTTAAAATTATTAATTTTGAGGTGAAATCCTGTGTGAGTTAAAACAAGTCATATCTCAAGCTTCAGGAAAGTTCTTATCTGTCTCAACTGGTAATTGTCATTCCGTGCCTGTCGTCTCTGCCCCATCAGGGTCCACTGTTTCCATTATCTGATCCCTCTGGCAAAACAAGGCAACTACGCCATCGTGGCTAATGCAGCCAGCATGGACTACGACCCCCTGGTGGTGAAGCTGAATAAGGACATCAGTGCCATAGAGGAAGTGATGGGAGCCGCTTTGCAGCAGCACAAGTTTCAGTATATCTTTGAGGGTGAGTGACCTCTTGCCTCAACAGGAAGCTGATGCCTGAAGCAGTATTTCTTTTCTGACTATCTTCCTGTCTCGGTGCAGGTCTGGGTCACCTGATCTCTTGTATTCTGATAAACGGTGCTCAGTACTTCAAGCGCATCAGTGAGTCCGGCATCAAGAAGATGTGCAGAAACATCTTTGTGCTCCAGCAGAACCTGACGAACATCACCATGTCACGCGAGGCTGATCTGGATTTTGCCAGGTAGAATACACAAATATTCTCAGTAGGGATGTGCAAAACGACATCATTTCAAAATCAGCTTGCCTAAACAACTCCTCAACCAATTGGTTTTAAAGGGGTCATATGACGTTGCTAAAAAGAACATTATTTTGTGTATTTGGTGTAATGCAATGTTTTTATGCAGTTTAAGGCTCAAAAAACACATTATTTTCCACATACTGTACATTATTGTTGCTCCTCTATGCCCCGCCTTTCTGAAACATGTCGATTGTTACAAAGCTCCTTGTTCTGAAAAGCGAACCCACACTCCGCCCCCCCCCCCCCCGGTGTACAGCTGCACCCCTTCGACGCCAGCATCCAGTGCATTGTTGATGGCCGAAGACCCCAATAGGTTGACGGACCCACCCATGGTACGCCCTGACAGATTGTGATGCAGGTCCGGTTTGTGACGAGACAAAACCAATAAAAACCCATTACAAATGAGGCATTTGTTGCATCATGGGACTAATTACAGATTATAATGACTTATACTGTCTTTTAACGTGTTGCGTTGCGTATCGCGCCACGTAAACATAAAACCATGTCTGCATTTGTGATCGGCGAAACGGCAAACAACAAGTGTACTCTACAGCTCAAAACTCGCAGTTTGAATCGTCAATGGCAAATCTTTAATATGTGAAAACGTACTAAGGCTGGAGTCAGACGCGCAAGAGTCCTTGCAAAGTTGGTAATTGCCCCACTTTATAGAAACAGCCTTTGGGAACAGGATTGTGAGGACTAATCTTTCCCTGGCTCAGGAAAAAGTCCTCCATACAAATGGCTGCCACATATGACCTATTTGGGTTGAATGTTCTGGAACCAGGTTGTTAAAATACAATTAACCATGATTTTAGTTGTTCCTCTTGTGGAAGGACCCAAACAAACTATGTTTCGCTTTACACATGCATCCCCACGACATGGCGGCCGGCAGCGGCAACAGACTACAGTGGAATCAAAGTCAGACTTATTTCTTGCGTGAAATTTGAGGGCGTTATGGCAAATATTCCCACACAGTGACTTAGGACATGTCAGGGCGTGTTAAATGAGATTTTTAGGGAGGACATGTGGACGAGTCTTAACTTTTAAAAATAATATCTCTTTGGGTTTGCGACTTTAGTCTGTGCAACTTTAGGGATCTTATCTATTCAAAAACAGCTTGTAACACACCAAAGAGAAAAGAAAACTTGAAATGCATCATATGACCCCTTTAAAAAAAACATGTATAAGGCTATGTTCACACTTGGCGTCTTTTTTGAAGCTGTCAGCGTCTTTTTTACATTATAATCCTATGGAGTAAACCATGTTCTCAAAAAAGTCCTCCTGAGCGCTTTTTTAAACGCCACCACCGACATCTTTTTCTGCAGCTCACAGCGTCTTTTCAAATTGAAAAAAGTTCAGCTTTTCTGAAAAAAATGCCCTACGTTAAGTGCCTTTTTGACAGCTGACCAATGACAAGTGAGTAGCGAGGCCTGTCGTTTCCATAACAATAAGAAAATGGAAAATGGAGAAGGTGCCAGTAGATAGACATCGTACTATCGGACTAAATTGTTGTAAGCACCATACTGTTTCCTTCCTCGTACAATGTCGGGCACCCACAAACGTTGTGTGAACCGACCGTTCCTCCATTGCCAATGCAAAAGCCAACTTCCTCTTTCTCAACATTTCTGCACCACACAGCACTGGGCTAAGGTTGAATGTTGTTATAGCAACAAAAGACGCCCTCGGCTGCTATTTGTAACCAAAACGCTACCAGCTTTTTTTTTTTACTAAAAAAGCGCCCTTGTCAAAAAAGTCGCCGAGTGTGAACACACCCTAAGTAAGCTTTTTTTAGGGTTCAGGAAATGTATAGGTTATGAAATTTGAAACATTTACAATGTATTTTTCTACTTTATATTTATACATTTTAGTGATTTGGGTTACTTTATATTTACTATTACTTAATATTTACTTTAATACTTAGTATAATCTTAAATGAATTTGTATTTTTATTATTTTTTAATTTTTAAAAACAAAAGCTAATTTCCATGGGATCTTATTTTCTAAAATAACCTTGAAGTAATGAACATCACAAAAATACGAACAAAGAAGAAAACATAGAGAAATATATCTAGCACAATGAACAGATAAGGAGCCTCATATTATTCACGCACACACACATGCAAGTGTGTAACATTTTTATTATTTTGATTTAGTTTGTTTTCAAGTCATTAAAATGTTTAGTTTTGCATTCTTTTTCAATTAATGAAAAGATGTAATATATTTGGCGGGGGGGGTGTCAGTTAATAGATATCATCTCTTTCCAGTCAGCCTATAACTAACAGCATGTTTCTATATTTTTATGGGAAGATCAAATTAAATGGAGTAATGTACATTTTGCTGTACCAAACAATGGGAATCAATACCCGGCGGATTTATTGCATGATTATTACAGCGCTGGCTTATTGACCCCCCTCTCTCTGTCTGTCTCTCTCTCTCTCTCTCTTTCATTTATGATGTCATGTGATGTATGGGTGGTACAGGTGGTGACTGGAATTACAGTACATTGTTTGCTCTATCAAGACTCCTCTGATTGACCCCTCCTACACACAAACACACACACACACACACACACACAGCAGAGAGAGGATCTCTCTGTAAACCCCTTGTGAATACATTGGCATTATCCTCATAAACAAGATAATAAAGGAGCACTATAACACTAGACTCTTGCAGCTGTACCCCTGTCATTTATATTCAGCTTTGAGTGTGTGTAAACACCGGTGTGTTGAGGGATTCATTGAGGGAGATGGAGGCATATATGTGGATGCTGGGAGATGGAAGAAGGGGAATCGTTGGCCGCTCTCCCATCTGAATGCTTGCTGTGGGCGACTGGGCCAAGGACACAGTAATAACCATCGATTTGAGTTAAAGCTGAGCAGTGCAGTGGCCAAACCCAGTGGCGCTCCTCTCCTACGGCAGGCTTTGGTCACAGTGCCATCTAGTGATGAGGAACACGGCGTCAGTGGAGAAAGCATGCTTGAAAACGTGAAATTGAGCAGTTAGCACATTTATTTATTTAAGCGAGTACAAACAGTGTAATTTGAGTATACTGGGCTACTGCCGGAGGTTTTGATGTTTAAATCAGGAGTAAACAACTTCACTAGTAGTTTTTCATTGAAATGACCTTGCGCGCATGGTGTGGTCCAGTCCCCAAGCAAAACCAGAGTGCTTTTACTCTCGCTACATGCTCACACGCATACACATACACACACCATCTGCTCACAGCCTTAGACTGAGCCAGGCCATGTCGCAGAGTCCTGCAGGTGCCTCAATAATGTCTAATCAACATCACCCAGACCTGGCAAGAGACTGCTGGTTGTGAGTAAATGTATGTGTCTTTAACTCCAGTGTTACTGTATATTAGTTAAAGATGCGAAATGGATAGAATCTGTCATAGCATAAGGACAAACTATCTCAGAACCTCTTTATACATCTGTATGATCCGCATTTTGAATCAGTAGATGCATATATTATCATTCGAAAAATTTGGAGTAAGATTTTTTTAAGCAAAAAAATAAAAAATGTATTCATATTAAATTGATCAAAAGTGACATTAAAGGCATTAATAATGTTACAAAAGTATAACGGCAGCAACATTATAACAAGAAATGTTTCTTAAACAGCAAATCATGTGACACTGAAGATTGGAGTAATGGTAGCTAAAAATTCAGCTTTGCATCACAGGAATAAATAGTAACAGTTTATTTTATTGTAAAATATTTTATGTATTGGTTTTTGTCAAAAGAATGCAGACTTGGTGAGCATAAGAGGCTTCTTTAAAAAACATTAAATCAACATTTTGTAGATACGTAGTTAGGCATCTAATTCATCAAGTTTATGCATGATAAGCAACGATGTAATGTGGCTATCAACCAATGGGAGTGCAGACAGTAAAGCTTACTTGATCCCCCACCTGGTGCAGTTGGATAGGAAAGTCTACTAGCAACTATTTCACAACACTAGACCATCTGATACCAATTGTACACAAAAATGGCAAGTAATGGCTGAAATCATTAGTTATAATCTAGGGTGCGTTTCCCAAAGCAACTATGGTCGCAAGCTCTGTCATTACCAATAGAGTTCAATGGATACCATTAATACTTACTTAATACTTTATACCATAGTTAGCTAACAATGCATGCCTGATTGACTGAGTACATTAACTAAATTCTAAAACAGAACTGAAAAGTTTAGACATTCTGAAATAGAGTTTTCCATGCAGGTGTAGTATTTTTTAAATTTTTTTTAGAATCTATTTTGTATAAACCCGCTAAGCAGCACACAAAACACTGGAAGTTCTCAAAAAGTGCTAAAAATGTCTCTAGGACATTCTCTTTCTTTCTAAATGGCAGAATATACTGCAGTGAGGACCAGCCATGCTGATCACGTTCTCTTTCTTCCAGTGTAAAATCTAAACCATGCTCTCTCATTCAGTAAGGAAAGGGGAATTTGTTATGAAATCACAGTTCAGAAACTGGCTGACTGGCATGCATGGGTCAGAGGTCAAGCTGTTGGAAAAGCACCTGTCTTGTGAGGCCATTTGTAAAGGCTTCTGGAAAAACAACATTTAGTCAGGGTGACGGCCTGGACTGTTTACACCACGGCTGCACTGCGCTCTCGATAACCACAAAACAAACCGACAGCTGCACTTGACAGCACATTGGTCTTTCTGTTTGCACATGTGCGAGTCACATGAGGCTTTTTTCCATATCTGTCTGTTGTGTTTATCTAGATGTATTGCTCTGTATTTTCCCATTTGTTCACAGTTATGCGATGTTCTTGACTTCACGGTTATCACTTCAGTAATAAGATGCCATGAAAATCTAACTTCCATTGGACACCATTGTGTAGCTATTATGAAAATAACCAGTATTCTTATAAAGTTATGGCATTGATTTTTGATGCCATTATACAATTAGACAACATAGAGACTATTGCAGTGATTTTGATATGCTTTTTATTTGCCCGCTAAAATTAGGTTTCAGTTTGTTTCTGTGGATCAGATCAAATTATCCATTTCAATGAATATGTTCTATAAATTCAATGATTCGTCGATTATAAATTCAGTCATGTGTTTCCTTCATCTCTCAAAAATACTTACTGAAGTATCTTTTTTTGCATTAAAATAAGTAGCAAAATATATGTAAATACATTTTACTCTTTATTATATATATTGACATATTGGCACTTATAAGTGAAAATTATTCAAAAAATGTTTTTCCACTTTTCCATTCTGAAATACTTTAACAATACTATTTTATTTCTGTCAGATTTTACACATTTTCACTAACTGCTATTGGGTTGAAATGATGATTTATCTAATTGAAAGCTAAAAAAGCAGCTATACTTCTACTGCAGCAGCAGCCCAGTAACAGTCTCCACAAACCATTTTTGAGCCTGTTCTACTTTCTATCCAGGACTCTTTCTGTTGAGGTGTTTTCTAATATGTAGACCAGGGTCAGACCGCCTCATCTCAAAGCCTCACCTCACTTTAGAACAGAGCAGCTGATGAAAGAGCAGCCTGTCTGCAAAATGTTCCCATTAACAGGAAAATCGGACCTGTCAAGCATGTAGGAGGGAATGTCCTGAAAGCCTAATATGCCTTTTTGCATGGAAAGCATTGGCATTTGTTACTGTGGTGACAAGTATGTGTGTTCTGTTTGATGGAGAGGATCGTCTTGGGCATCTCGCCTGCTCTCTCTCTCTCTCTCTCTCTCTCTCTCTCTCTCTCTCCAGCCGCTAACTAATGTGTTGCTGAGAATGCGCTGACAGAAGCAGCCCTTAATGGCTTTAATATTGTACATGCTGGAAATTGGAGGAAATGAATTGTGCTGATTCAAGTTTCTTTCACCATCTCCCTTTGCGCCAACATACATCTCCCTGCATCCTTCACTGCATACATCATAAATTAGCTTAATACCCTTTGTATGCACTACTGTACAAACAGAAACAGTCTAATTAAAACTTAATGGCACTCAGAAAACACACACACAGGTGCAGGTTCTATGTGTGAGAAGTTCCTGCTCTTTATTATCTTCTAATGGGAGAGAGGATTGGGAGAGGAGAGGAAAGGAGGTGGTCTTAAAAGCCACAGAGAGTTAATCAGATTAGCAACTCGCCGCCGTTTCCCTAAATGCTTTTAAATGTGTGTGAAATGAAGTGTGGAGAATGTCATAGTTGGCACACCAATCAAACAAACAAACATACAGAAGCACACAAATAGACAGCTGCCCTCTTTATGTTGGCTTAAGACCCCATGAAATTACTTGCCGAGTACTATATATATAGTACTCGGCAAGTAATTTCATGGGCTCTTAAGCCAACATAAATATATATACAGTATATCAGTATTATAAAAGCTCCACACTTTGTGTTCTAGCGTTATTTTAATATCATTAAATTAGTATTGTTTTTTTTCTAGTTTTTATTTTTGTATTTCCTGTTTGTTTGTTTTTATTATATTTACTGTTTTAATTTAATTAGTAATTTTGTTTGGGATTTTTATAGTAATTTTCATAGTTTTATATATATTTGTGTGGGTGTGTGTGGTGTGTTTGTGTGTGTGTGTGTGTGTGCGTGTGTGCGTGTGTGTTTGTGTATTATTATTTTATTTATTTTATTTTATTACTTGTTTGTTTTAAGTAAATCAATTTAAACTAAATAAAATGAGAACTGATATGCCTGAAAGCTTAAATTAATTTTCAAATATTTAGTTAATGTTTATTTTATTTCAAGTAATGTTTTAGTTTTAGTTGACTATAATAACACTGTTGTTTGAAAAGTGCCTTGTTATTGTTAACTAAAACAGTTAAAAATCATTTTCATTATTAAAGGGGTCATATGATGCAAATCGCAGGTTTTCCTTTCTCTTTGGAGTGTAACAAGCTCTTAGTGCATAAAGAAGATCTGTAAAGTTGCAAAGATTAAATTCTCAAATCCAAAGAGATATTTTTTTTATAAAAGTTAAGAGTTAACCACGTCTACCTAAAACAGCTCGTTTTAACACGCCCCACATGTCTACGTCACGATGTGGATTTGCATAACGGCACCCAAATGTTCACGCAAAGAAAGGAGGCATAACTTTTATTCTCGCTTTAGTATTGTTGACGCTGCAGCCATGTCTGAAGACGCTGTGTGCTTCGTTGTGAAAGCGCAACTACTTTGTTTGGCCTTCTAAAAGAGGACGATATCTGCTTCGTCATGCCTGGAGCTGATCCGTGCTGGTCGCTGAGGAAATACATCAACTTCGCGCTGTGGATCGCAGGATCGGCTTTCACCGTGGACAAAGCGTAGTCCCGCCGTGTGTGACGCGGTGTGTTTCGTTGTGAAAGCGAAACTACTTTGTTTTTGGCTTTCCAAAAATGGACATGACAATAAATCAGTGGTTAAGTTGTATTTACAACACTGTTCCAGAACAGTTTAACCCAAATATTCAGATGTGTCCAGCGCATTTTATGGAGGACTGTTTCCTGATCCTGGTAGAGTAGACTACAATGCTGGCTGTTCTGACTCACAGACTGTAAGTACGTATTATTTTTAAGGATTTGCCACTGATGATTCAAACTCGAGTTTTTGAGCAGTGTAGAGTAGCGCTTGTTGTTGTCATTTCTCCGATCACAAATGCAGACATGGTTTATGTTTACGCGGCGCGATGCAATGCATGAAAAGACAGTATAAGTCAGTATAATCTGTAACTAAAGTCCCCACTGGATGAACAAATGCCTCGTTTGTAATGGGTTTATTGGTTTTTGTTTCGTCGCTCCAGCCGGGACACGGCATCAACAGTATGTGAGGGGTGTAACATTTCCATCTCACGCTTGAGGTGTTTGGCCAATCACAACACACTGGATATCTGGCAAATCACAGCACACCTCGCTTTTTTCAGACTGATGAGTTTTGTAAAAATTGATGCGTTTCAGAAAGGCGTGGCATAGAGGAAAAACAATAATGTACAATATATGGAAAATAATGCGTTTTTTTTTACCTTAAACCGCATAAAAAAATTGCATTACACCAAATACACAAAATAAATTTATTTTTAGCAACGTCATATGACCCCTTTAAAATAAAAGCTGAAATAGCATTTTATTTTTCAAACATGAATTAGAAATGTTGCTTGGCAACTAACTGAAACAAACAAGTTGAAGTACTAACATTTCTAAAACTGAAATAAAATAAATTAAAGCCAAATAGAATAATGAAATAAATGGAAACAAAAATAAAATCAAGAACGAATAAAAATGTCAAAAGCACATGACAAAATTGCAAAAACTAAACTACACTAAAATACAATTCTAATTAAAACCTGAAATATAAAAAGATAAGCTAATTCAAAATATTAATAAATACTGTAAAGTAAATATTAATAGAACAACACTTATATATTCACTTTTATTATATTATTATGTAAGAGTTGTTTGGATATTCTTTAAAAAATCATTTGTGATCCATGGAAGAACGTGTTCATACTGATAAAATTACATTTTTAGCATACTATCCATTTAAACACTTAAGTTTAGATTTTCTTTAAATCTTTTGTACTAGGAAAACAAAGCTGTTTGATGTCAAACTAAGTGCTGTATATGAGACTGTCCTGTTTTGAGCTCTAATGAGCAGACAGCCCAGGTCTGGTGGATTAACGCAGGCACAGGAAGGGTTACTGGGACACTGGACTGTCAGGACTGTTATAAATGGCTGTGTTTTTTCAGTGTCAGAGATGAATGGGGGTTAATGGAACTGCCCTCTCTCTGTCCTGCAGGTGCACTTGTGCTCACATTCACACTTTTTGGCAAGCTTTTCAGCGTCTTATGGGTGAATCTGTATTTTTCTACTTGCTGAATATGCTGTGATCACTTGATTTTTCATGTTCGTGTTAATCTGCAGCATTAGAGCTCAGCATTTTAGAGGCGCAAGGGCAACACCATTATTTCCGAGAACTTAAGTACATTATTTCCAAAATCTTCTTCACCAAGAAGGTTTAGTAGAAGACAGCAGATCTCTGAGATGTTTGAGCGTGTGTTTCTGTCTTTCATTTAGTGCTCCATTTCCAGCCAGTGGACTGATCGTCTGTTTGGTTTCCATTACATTTCCCTGCTAATCTTCAAGAAATGGAGTAAAGTCTTGCTGAAGTTTTTTTAAAACAGCATCCACTCTAAAATTGGCCTTAGACTGTAAAGTTGGCCTATAGATTTTTTTTAATTTTGAGCTGTGTTACAGTTGCTAGGATGTTGTGGTTGGTTGCAAAGGCATTGCTATACAGTTGCTTAGGTGTTGCTTAGTGGTTTTGTGCATCTTGCTAGGTTTTCTGGATGGCTTCTAGGTGTTTACAATTGGTTTAAGTAAAAAAAGCCCACTTCCAAATATCTACACTGAAAAATAAATTGGTGTAGAAACATTTTTCATTCAGAAATTGCTAGTAAATTGTGCAATTCATTACAAAGAAATGTGACATTTAATGTGAAATTTTAAAGTAGAAAGACTGAAACAATTTCTTGTTCAAACTAATCTTTGTTTCATTTACAACGTTGAATCATTTTTGCAGTATAGATACGACACTAGTATCTCCTTTTGTTGTTAATTTCGATTTGGACTTTCAATTGTGTCGTCTAACACTGACAAAAAATGGCTTGAAAGTATTTTGTACTTAGAAATTGCCATTAAATTTCACAAATAGAAACAAAGAAATGGCAATTAACGCATTGAATTAAACATGACATTTTGAGGTACAAAGACTGAAATAGAGTTTTCTTGTAAAACATACTCCAATGGGAAAAAAAACTTTGGAGAAAAAAATTATAGTGTAGATATCCAATAAATACGAGTCAGACTTTTTTTTTTTAATTATTGGAGTTTAATTACATATGCTAAGCACCAAATTATGCACCATATAACCATATAACTGTTTCAGTAGAATATCTTTGTATTATAGTAGAAATCACAGCCATGATGCATCTCCATGGTTCTCCAGAAGTTTAATATCTCCAGAAGTTCATAACCTGAGGCCTTTATGATGTCTGGTATGTCTTTAAAATTTACATGTGCTTCATCGTGAAAAGACTAAAATTGGCCATTTCTGCCAGTGTTTGCTCTGTACGGAGCACCTTTAAAGCGAGAGGTTGTGTAGAATGGGCTCTTCGGCTCATTTCGAGTGCAGCCAGAAGTCTCTGAGCACCTGGAGGAGTGTGCCAGCTTGATAGGGGAGTTAGAGAGAGTCCTGCTGGCTAAGACCTTTTCTGTGTGCCTGAGTAATGCTGCATGAGAGAGATTCAGAGGAGTCGTCTGCTCTGATGGGGTCAAAACACATTCAGCTCTTATCACCCCTGTTACAGATGTGCCTCTGCTGCAGAAATAGAAGTTGTAAGCCCTTTGTGTGGGTGTGTGTGTATGCATACTCATGTGTAAGTGGTCTCCTTGAACTATATGTCTAATGTTTAATGCATGTTGTCCCATTCCATTGGTCAACAGCATGTTTGGGCCAAAGGGGTCATGGAAAAATGGTTTGATGCTCTCAACAAGTTTTGTGAATGCATAGCATCACAATAAGGTACAATAAGGCCAGTGTGAGAGAGTTTCAGCTCTTTTGACAGAACTTTCATTTTGTTGCATTGTTTTATTTATTAATTATTTATGTTGTTAATTCTATATGTGTGTTCTTTTATGGAAATTAATATACTTAAAAAAAATGTGACCAAAATACTTATTTTACTAATAATATTTTGTAGTACTGGTTTTTATATCCTTTACTTTTACTTTCAGAATGATATTTTTATAATTTAATTGTATTAAATTATAATTTCAGGTGTTGAAATGGATTGAATATAATAAAATGTTTTAGACCTTATGCAATTATTTCAGGTAAAATTGTTTTATATTTATATTGTCTCTTACAGAGTTTGTAGCTTTCGATGGCGTTATTTTTTGCAAATTAATATTCTAACTTACACTGTAGTGTTTTTAAAGGAAACTGGTTAATAACAATTATAAATATATTTCACAGCATATTTTTGACATTTAATATACAGTATGTGTGTGTATATATGTATGTGTTGTTTGAAATTATATAAATACAATATATAGCTGTAAAATGTAGTTATTTTTCCAAATGAATATTAAATTACATTGCACATTGTAGGCTTTTTTAAAGACAAGATAGTATATTTTTGCATGTAATAAATAAAATATAATATTTTGGCTAAAAATAAAGTTTATATATATTTTTTTATAATTATATGAGTGCTTACATTATATATATATTTATATTTTATTATTTTAAGCAACAGTATATTTTATAATAAGTTCAGCAACACTTCACACCTTGAATGGCACCCTCGGAATAACAGCAACTCTTTTATTCTTTCTCTCTGTGTCTTTCTCTGCAGGCAGTACTATGAGATGCTGTATAATACAGCTGACGAGCTGCTAAACCTGGTGGTTGATCAAGGGGTGCGTTACACAGAACTGGACTACATCAATGCTTTAAGTCTCCTCCACCGCAGCCAGACAGGCGTGGGAGACCTGACCGTGCAGAACATGCGGCTGCAGCGCCTCAAAGAGATCATATGCGAACAGGCTGCCATTAAACAGGCTACCAAGGATAAGAAGATCACTACAGTCTAGACACGCACATTTAAACTATATCTACTAATGCTCTGAAAGGGTCCACGTTACTGCCGATCGTTACTGTCACAAGCTTTGAGTCAAGTCACACTTTCAAGCAAACATTAAAGTGGCTTCATTTCATTTCCTTGCTTTGTAAGATACATTTCTGAGCAGGGCTTTGCACACACAGACATGTTCTAATAAATGAATCCCTTGTATCTTTTCTGGTTAAACCAGGCCACACCTTTCAGAGCGAGAGGACGGATTCTCTCATTGTGGCTTGGGGACATTTTCGTCTCATTTTCTTACTTTATCAAACCTCTGCTCTCAATTATAAAATCCTCCTGCACGCCGTCTCTCTCTGCCCGGCCCGCAGCCTGTGCCTGGAATAACAGATGCCAGATTAGAACGCCAGGGGAAAAAAGAAACAGCTCGCCTGCCGCTTGTTGATTTGTTCTTTTTGCTTAAGAGGAAATAGGAATCGCTAACCCCATTCAGTTTAAGTTTCTCCCTACTTGTTGCAGGTATAATTGCGTGCGCATGTTTTTGTTAATTATGACAGTCATTGATTGTGATGTCATGATGCCATTATGACATCACTATTATCCCCGGTTGTTTAATCAGGTAAAGAAATGAGTTTCTAAGCCTTGATGTTGATATATTCCAATATCTGCCCTTCGACTGTGTCTGCTTTCATTTGAATCTGAACCTCTTATTCCTTGTTCAAACAGACACCAAACCCCACAGATCACTCATGCTCTGTTCTAGGCTATTTTTAGTTCATTAATTATGAAGAATAGAGCAAGAGAGAAAGCCATCGATACAGTACACAGGCATTAAGCAGGAAGCCACCCGAGCAATCCATCAAAATGACTCAACCACTCGAATCAATAATTGCCACCAGGTTGCCACAGAGAGAAAAACAGCGACGATCTTTCATATTCTTAGCACATCAGAATTGCGTGTGAATGCGGAAGATGTGTTGGAGCAGTGGTTAGACATTAAAAATGTCATGTCTGCCTTATAATGTATCTACTGTAGTAAGAGGAGCTTACTAAACGGATACAGGCAAGGACAGAAGTGTGTGGATTTGTGTGTTTAAGCCATTATCGGGGTCCTCCGTGTTATTTAAATGAAGTGACTGGCTCAAGCACTCCTGTTGGCATTATACCATGCAACTATAATTCATTTAGACATTACTGTAACACAATCTGATGTTGTTTGCGCAAAGTATGTCAGAGCAACACTATTTCATGCCTTTGTTTTTGTGTATTTTTAGTATGTATTTTGTGTTTGCCTATTAATAACATTTGAGATGTTCATGTACATGCTTGTAAATTTCAATCGATTGCTTAAAAGTCCTGAGGAGCCTCTGAACCTACTGGATTCGAAGTGAATTTTGCCAATGGTAATGTCAAAATGAAAATAAATGAATATAACTGAAACAAGCTATGGAACCCGTTTTTACTATCAATCTTATTTGTACTGGCTTGCCAGAAGAGATTATCTGTATATTTTTATTTAACTGTAGAACTTTGTTCACTATGTTTCACTTGATGAATGTGCTGTCAACAATACAGAAAGAACACAAAAGAACGTGGCCATTTTGGCTTAGCTTAGCTGCTAACTGTAGCGTTTCAGTTCACTTCAATGTGCTTTATTGGCATGACAGTTTTTACAATGTATTGCCAAAGCATAGTGTTTAAATAATGTTAAAGTAAAATCAAATGTTCTTTGGTTGCTTGCGCAACTTTAGTTTACGTTTGGTTACCAGGCAACCGATGATGCGCGTGCAACTACAGGTTATTTTAGCTTCTCACAGAAAGTCCTCTTTTACTAGCGTCTAGTTAGGGGAAAACATATGTTTTTGTAATTGATAGCGTCAAATAATCAATCTTTGGCGTTTGTGTTAAGCTGGACATGTCAGATTCCTCTCTTTCTCCAGTAATAAGCGCTGCTCTCTGGAGACCACAGCAGCAGAAGAAGAGAGATGACACAGTCAATACACACAACAACAATGGAGGTAACAGCCCTCAAACATGACTATTTACTCATAACATGATATAGCTTTCTTAGACACTTCACTCAATGTAGCAAACATTTAAATCGTTGTGGTTTCCGTACTTTGTTGTTTGTATGAAATGAAGAATGATGGTGAATTACCGGAGGAGGACGTGTTTAAATGCCTGTCCATCCTGGGACAGTCAGCTACCGGACTCCAGCACACTTACCTGTGCCTCTCTGTGTCAGTGAGTGATCCACGAACACATTTATATTTGTTTTCGCGTTATTGTGGGATTTCCATTGACTTGTATTGTTTTTATATTGATTTCATGTTTTCTATCCATTAAACAAAACCCTCACACAAAGCTTTATGCATTTTAAATATTCATTAACCCATTTGATCAAAATTTCCTTTTGAGTTTAAATAGTCTAAAATCAGGTGTAAATGAAAGATCAGTCTGTCTTGATTTAATGTGTATATTTTGGCTTTTTTTAAACAGTCACGTGACCATATTTGGTACTGTACCTATAATTTCCAAAAAGATTAAAAAGTTCACCCAAAAATAAAAAATTTGCTGTGAGTTTACATCTAAGATGTAGATGAGTTTGTTTATATTTGGAGAAATTTAACATTGCATCACTTGCTAACCTGCAGATCCTCTGCAGTGAATGGGTGCCGTCCGAATGAGAGTCCAAACAGCTGATAATAATGGATTTGTTGTTGGATTTGTAGCTTTTCATTTCACAAGATGTTAATTAATGGACTGGAGTTGTGTGGATTATTGTGATGTTTTTATCTGTCTGTCTGATATTTTTAGCTGTCTGGTCTCTCTACTGACGGTACCCATTCACTGTAGAGTATCCATTGGTGAGCAAGTGATATAATCCTGTTGTTACATTTGTTATAACATTAGAGCAACATATTGAATAGTAGCTGAATTCAAATAATACAATTACAGATTGCATTTTTTTTATCATTCCCCTTTTCCCCTCAAATGCCGGATAGTAAAAAAAAATTAATTTATATTTTATTGATTTTTATTAAACAACAGAGAAGTTTTTGATAGTTTTTTGATAGGCATAACGCATATACAGTCACTAGCTGTTTTGACTGTTTAATGGGTTAAGACATTATTTAGTATGTTTATTAAGCTAATTTCTATCGGCTGGTCCCCACAATGTGAGTGGTTTTACTGGCCTTGTGGGAAGCTTTGCTCCCCACAGTGTGATCCACACACACACACTGAGACTGTTACATTACTATATGCAAGAATTGATATTTTCCATATAAAATTTCCCAGGCTTACACGACAGAGCTTGGGCGTAGAATATTAATATATTTTTCCGGAAACCGCTGATATTGTTTAGTTGCATGACTTCGCTGGAGAGAGAGAGAGACAGAAGTGGCCTCCAAATTAGTTTACATCTTTTTTTAATGCGTCATACTCTCCTCTAGTTTCAGGGTTTTACCGGATGACATTTTATTGGCACCTTAACTGAATTTCTGATTGTGTTTGGCCACAGGGGCGAGACTTGAAAAATGTCTCCATTTTATGCAATTATATCTATCTACAAAAGCTAGAGCTTCCCTACAATAAAATCAAAGGTAGGTTTACACCAGTTTCATGTTTGTGTTACAAGAAAACTATATGGTGAAATGAAATTTGCTGTCATGTTTCAGACCCCCTCATATTTGTCTTCCACTAATGTAGATATTTGCTCTAATATCCTCTAGTTGAAAATGTTTGCCGGATTTTTTATTATTTTTTTCCATCCGTGCCCTTCATGGTTGCTTGTTAGCGGGATAAATAATCTCAGCTGTGCGGATGCTTGTCATCCATCTTTCCCCTGCTCTTTCTGCCTAATGTTTTGTGAATGGTAGATCTATCCTGCGTGAGTCACATGCCACACCTCATCATACTGGATGCTTCCCACAACCAACTCACCGATTTCTTTGGATTCCAGCCGCCAAAAAATCTCAAGGTGATTCAATTCACTACAGAGGGGATAATGTGGTGTCAAGTGAGGTTCAAATCTTATGCCAATATGACTGAAAATCTTTTTTTTGTGTTTTTCCAAAAAAAAAAATCAAAAAATTTTTTTTTTTTTTTTGGTTCTCAGAGATGTTTTACTGTTAATTAAAGCTAGATGTGTTTTACCTTTTTACATAAAAACAAAAAAATATATACATTTTACTCATTTAATGAGGGTTATTGTAATTTAAAACATTCAACATGTTCTTCCCGTCATTTTTGCTTTTTGGGTGTTTTTACTGATGTTTGTCTTTCACATACTGTCCATTTCTCTTTTTTTTTTTTTTTTTTACTGCATGAGGTAATTTTCTCACACAACCAGATGTCAGTAATGAAGGATCTTTCTGTATATTCCTCTTTGACCAAGCTGATTCTTGACTGTATCCTTTCGAAGATTACAAAGCATGACACATCGTTCGCAACTCATTTTACTTCATTATTGTATTTCCAAGTAAAACAGGCTATTCAAACTGAACAAAATATTGACCTCAGAAGTTGGATGTCGGAGCTGGGAATGACATCACATCTGAGTTGACTGCATTCTCGTACAAAAGTCGGAAAACCGAGATGGATGCCTCCATTGTTAGCAGTACCAGTTGATAAAGTCTTTAATAGTTTGGGGAAGTCATGGTCTAATGGTTAGAGAGTCGGACTCGTAACCCAAAGGTTGCGGGTTCGAGTCTCGTACCGGCAGGGATTGTAGGTGGGGGGAGTGAATGTACAGCGATCTCTTCAATACACAACCACCTTCAATACCACAACTGAGGTGCCCTTGAGCAAGGCACCGAAAGCCCAAACTGCTCCCTGGGCGCCGCAGCATAAATGGCTGCCCACTACTCCGGGTGTGTGTTCACGGTGTGTGTGTGTTCACTGCTGTGTGTGTGCACTTTGGTAAATGCAGATCACTAATTCCTAGTATGGGTCACCATACTTGGCCACATGTCACTTCACACTAAAAAACCCTAAATTTAGCAACTATCTTACTAACTATTGATCAAATTAGGAGTTTATTGAGGCAAGTAATAGTTCATAGTTAGTTAATAGTGAGAATTGGTCCCCAAACTAAAATGTGACCTACTGGCAACTTAGAATTTCAGACTTCCGTACAAATGGAATGCACCACTGATTTTGGGAATCGACTGGAGCGGGAAAAGTGGGTGTCACATACCAAAAAATAGGGATCGGTGACATCAACCGAAAAGAAAATTAACAGAATTTTAATAGCTAAGGGTATCTAATAAAAGTAACCTGGCTGATTCATGTGGACTTTAAACTATTAATTTGTTAAAAACAAGTGTATGAAACATTCTTTGACTGTGCCTTGCTGTTCAGATAATTCATTTAGTGCCATCAGGGGGCTGGAAAAGTGCAAAAGGCTCTCACACCTCAGTCTGGCCCATAACAACATCTCCTGCATTAGGGGTCTGGACCATCTGCCTCTCAGAAAGCTCTGCCTGGTACTGTCAGCCCTCTTAAACACAAACACACACTCACCATTTATAACAGCAACACCCATTTAACAGCTAATGTATTCCCGATGATTAATAAGTGCCGAGAAGTATAAAATATGAACGTTTTTAATGAAATATTTACTTGTTATGAGCAGGTTTGCAGATTAATTAATGTGTGTTTTGAGGTGAGAAATTAACAGTGGTACGGTAGGACAGGTATTGAATATGTAACTATAAAATGTTAATTTCTGTTTGGGAAAATATGTCTCTTCATGATGGGGCGATAAATAAATGTAATCACGCTTGATTCTAATTTGAGACTGGAATGCAGAAATGAGAGGTCTTTCCTGTCTTTCCTCAAAGTGTTTATGAGTCTCTGTTGGATTAATTAACGTCAGCCTACAAAACCTGTTGACATATTTTTCTGCTCACCCACAGTATCTCCCCGTCACCTGTCATCCTCTTCCAGATTATGTTGTTGTGTCTACACTTTTAGAAAGGTTACCACACGTTCTGTCTGTGTGATCGTGTGGGCAACACTACAGCCTTGTTTTGGCACTGTTTTTATATCGCTGACAGTTATTCTTTTTCCCCAAACCATCCCCTAACTGTGTATTTTTCAGACAGTATGCATGATTAAGCTCCAGCCTTTTCAGAAAATATAACAAAGCCTGGTGTTGAAGCCCACCATATGGCAGGCCAGCGTGCCACCAGACCTTTGCCACTCAGCTGAAGGATGTTTATGCTGTCCTTTATCAAAGAGATTCTTCATCGTCAGCAGCGCCACATCCTTTGGTGTCCACGTCCCACGAGGCCAAGCTGCTGGCGTGAGAGAGCCTGGACCCTGTTCAAAAAAAAAAAAACCCTCCCACACACTGAACCTGTCCGTCGCCCCTCCCCCGTTGCTCTGAGACCCTGAACAGCGTGCGCCTGTCAGCCTGTTCCGCTCACACCCATCACACTTTGGTTCTGGGGCTTCCAGAGCCCCTCGTGGTTGCCGTCCCCTGCTGTTCTGCACCAGGCATGGGGTTATTATAAGGCCAAGGCTTTGGAAGCTGGAATCTTTCTGGCCCTCACATTAGGTTGTGGGTCAGTTTGACCCGTTTCATTGCCAGAGTTGCCAAAAATATTGGTTTAGCTTAAGATGTTTTCCTTTAAATTCTATGAGTTTTTCTGATTTACTGTAGGGTCGTGAACATGACTGCAAAGTCTCGACACTGATGTGTTGTAGAATGTGCGTACAAATTTATTTATTTTATTTTTTCTTTTCTTTTATTTTGTTGTAATGTGTGTAAAAAAAGCATCAATGTTAAAAGATTTGCTGTTTTTACCTTATTGTTGTTTGTTTGTTTGCTGAATTGTATTGAATCCAATTAGGGTCAAGAACCCGACAAGTGTTATTTTAGCATCACTGAGATATTGTTTTGTTTTGTATATATATATATATATATATTTAGGGCCAGTTTTACTAACCAGGCAAATTAGTTATTACGCGAAGCACAATTCCAAAACAGCGCCGTGGAAGGAAAATTCTGGCGGGCAAAAAAAACCAAAATAACTAACAATCTGCAAATTAAAGAACACAAATGCAACATCTCATTTACATATCGAGCCATTTCAAGCGCAAAATAGTTTGACATGCTTTTTTTAGGCGTTAAATAATTGCGCAAATGCCAGTAATTTGACGAGCGCAAACGTTAGTAAAACGCGTTGCGTGATTCATTTGAATAATACTCTCCTCCCATAACTTATGCGTCTGAAACATAGACTGTATAAAAACAGGTCTGTAAGGGAAACTCCTAAAAATCCATATTCAATAAGGTCAGGTGCAAAAATAACTGTCCACGCCTTTTCAGTGCTAATTCGTCACTTAGCATCTTTAGTAAAACCTGACAGTACAATTTTAATGCCAAAAGACGGTTTGTGCTGGCACAAGCTGTTAGTAAAACTGGCCCTTAGACTTGGTTTTTATTTTTGAATTTTCCGTTTTCTTTTAGTTTTAGGCATTTTGTTGTGTGCTTTTTTCATTTTTATTAATTATTGATTTGTAAACTTCTATATAATTTTTATTCCAGTTTTAGTTTGCCTTTTGTTATAGTTTTAGTTTGTTCTATTTTATTTCAGCTTATTTTAAGTAGCAAACGTTTTTTAGGGTTTTTAGTTCCAGTCAACTATAATAACCCTGAGCCCAACCATAACGATTGCACCCTGATTTCAAACCTGACATTCTTACCAGATGTTCGACTGTCAGTCCCTACCCATCAGCCTTTTAAATAACCTGAGCTCACCTGTCAATCACCCAGCCACAGCCAGACAGAAATGGCACATGACCCTGCAGATCATGTGCAGAGCTTTTGACTTACTGTTCTTTACCTCATTGAAATGATAGTTGTATAGGCCTATATGTGTGTTTTTTTAAGAGGGGGAATGTGATACAGAGGATTGAGAATCTCCAGACTCTACGCAACCTGCAGGTTCTGGATTTGTCCTGTAACCGGATTCAAAACCTCTCGGGTCTCCAGAACCTCCATCTCCTGGGAAACATCAAGCTTGAGAGCAATCTGGTAAAGGAGCTGTCAAATTCTTGTCATATTATATTATGCAAATGACTCTAAAGTTATACCTCAGCGTACCACCAATACCACAACAATGAACCAATTTAGCCAAATGAAAATGATTAGAAAGGTCTAAAATGTAAGAAAAGTCTAAAATTTGCCAGAAAAAACGAGTACTGTATATATATATACCCTCAAAGTACTACTAAGTACTACTACTCAGATCTCCCTTTGAGGGTTCTGCCCCAGTGGAAAGAGTGTAAATGTGGCATCACGCTCAATATTTCACTCAACATATAATTCTCTTTGTTGTTCTTTGTGTATCAGATCAGTGAGGTAAAGGAGGCTGCACATTTGCATGACCTGATATTGTTGAGAGAAATGAATCTCCTCAGAAACCCAGTGCAGGTGAGGGCACCATAAAAATCTCAGAACCACAATACTGGACCTAATGTCATCACCTTATACTTAATGCCAAATACTTTCTTGCAGGACCAGGATGACTATAGACTAGCTGTGATATTCCTCCTTCAGCACCTCATCATTCTGGATCAACACACTGTAACTGCAGAGGAGAAGGTGATTGTGTGATCTGGAGTAGAAGGAACGATTGCTTTACATCTTTAGTTTCTAAAAAGGGAAGTGCTGTTTATGGCTTTGAGATGGAGGAAGCCTATTTTTGAACAAAAAAGAAAACATTTTGAAGAGCATTTGCTGGCTGGTTGAAGTCAAGAGCTCAGTGTTCAAGGGCTGAAATGAATAGAACTTGAAAGTAACTTGAAAGCTCTGAAAGTTTGTCGGAAAACAAAGCACATATTTGAATGATTATGTCAGGGTTGAGTAGTGAGTCCCATTCCTGTCTTTCATTCTCAGGTGTCTGCTGTGAACAACTACGACCCTCCTCTGGAGGTGATCGCAGCCAGAGATCACATGACCCACTTGGTATACCAGCTCATGCAACCTCAGGTTATTTTTGACAGGTACGACTTTTCGATCCGCTTTCCTCTTCGTTTTATGAGCCTGTCTAGTCCACAAAGGCCACTTCTTTCAAGCAGAAAGCCCTTCAAACCACTCACAGCGCTCAGGTCTGAACTAAAATGAATCTGGAGCTGTGTAGCGAGGCTGTTTGAAGTCACCCAGTTCGTTATAAACTACATGGTTGAACTCACAGGAAGTTCAATAGCACGGTTCACAAAAACAGCATTAGCTAATATGCATTTTCGCATGTTATTCCACAAGTACTCTCCCCAGTCTGGATGCTCCATACCCCATGCTGGTCCTCACTGGCCCGCAGGCCTGTGGGAAGAGGGAACTAGCCCATAAGCTGTGCCAGGATTTCAGCGACTACTTCGCTTATGGGTAAGTAGCAGTTTGGAGTGCATTATAAAAGTCACTAAAATATTATTATTTGATGTCATTTTGTTCAAAATGTGTACTTTATTAGGAACAAATGCCATTGTAATATTTAGTTTTTCTGCAATATGTATTGCAATATGAAAAAATATAGGCGGAATTCCCACTGTTTTTGACCCATTCAATATGACTATAGAATAATTTTTATTGTAATTATTATAAATAATATTAAACAAAATAAGAAATATATTTCAAAAATATTTTGTAGTGTAAAATAACAAAATATTGTAAAATGGTTTATTAATAATCATTTTATAGTACTATACATGTCTTATTTTTTTCATTAGCAAATGTTAAACCATCAAGCTTTTATTTTGGCAGTTTGCCTGCAAATAAATACTGTATATGCGCTATTGTTTTCAGAGTGAAACTCAGCATATTTATTTAACTAAATTGCAGCCTTTGCAATATGATAATCACACTAAGCCATATCTCAATATATATTTAAATAGTGCAGTCCTAGTTTCTTTAATTGATTTGTTTGTTTTAGTGCCTGCCACACCACCAGGGGGCCCTATTATGGGGAAGAGGATGGATCTGACTATCACTTTGTCACTGAGGAAGAATTTCAGAACATGATTCAAATGGTAATTCTCTGTCCATCATATTTTGATCCGCTTTGGCAGGATTTTACTCATAACCCTACATATTTAGATTTTTGTGATACAGTTTTATGCCCATTCATCTGCAGAAATAGACTTCCCCAGGCCATATTGGTCTATAAAAGCAATGACATGCCAAAAACGTGAAGAGGGGAAGGAATTCGCCTTAGATTCTCTTTTTTCCCCAGGCCCCTCAGGTGCTTCTGAGAGAGTGCACACCTAGTCTGTGCCGCCACTATCTCGTTTAGCTCTTAAGTGTTGCTATATAAGTCCAATGTTATTGATTGATTGAGGCTGGAAGGAAGCCTTTTGATGTGTGATTATAACCTTATGCCTCCAGAGCAGAGAAAGAGACAGAGCCGAGTTTTACAGACTAACCTCCCCTACCTATATCACACCGACACAGATGTGTGTCGGCATTCTGCAGACGTGAACACTCCTTGGTGCTTTTCTCTGGGCCTGTTAAAGCAAATAGTGTAGAGGATTAGAGCATGGTTGGGATTTGTACTGATGTTTTAAAACCATCTTGACCAGAGATGTAAAAACATGTGTTTTAGAATTGCTTTGTGCGAGTAAAAGCTTGACAGGGAGCGACTTTGGCGTTGCGGCGGCTAAATGGACCCAGGTGCAGTTGAACACAGGGGTCAAATGTTTGTCTGTGTGAGAAGAACGATGTTTCCTTGCAGCCCAAAAGTCGAGAGTTCAGGTCATTCTGTAGTGAATCTGTGTCGAGCATCATGAAGAACGCCCATTCAAAAGAAGAATTTGAACTCTATGGCATCAGTACAGTGTCTTTTTCAGTTTTATTCTCTCTGTCAGGGTCAGTTTGTCCAGACGATGCAGTACGGAGGACATTGGTATGGCCTGTCGCGGGAAACAATTGAGTGTGTTGCTCGCGAAGGTCTTGCCTGCTGTGTGCATATGGAACTAGAGGTACAGTATGGTATCAAGAAAACATGTTCCACCATGTTGACCAAGCACAAAACTGGGTCAAACGCCACAGCAGTTAATTATACTGGGCATTTTTGTGTGTTTGCTCTAATACAGGGAGTGTATAGTTTGAAGAACTCGTATTTTGAGCCCCGTTACGTCTTGCTGATCCCCACTGTTGTTGATAATTACGTCTGCTTTCTGAATGCAAGAGGATTCTACAGCAATGCTCAGATGGAAACAGCTGTGTCTCGTATTGATTTGTATTCCAAGACCAACAGAGAATTACCTGGCTTCTTTGACAACATCATCCCTTGTGGTAACAAACTTTTATTAACCCATTAAGGCCAGTTACACTGTCTAGCTATATATCTATAGGAATATACTTTTTATTTCCTTTTGTGAATTGTAAGAAAACCCTAAATCCCTGAATACACTACACGGCAGATTTTAAAACGCTATGCATCATACACTTACTGAATTTGTAAACAGTCAGATAGGAAAAACTGGTTATCATACACTAAATGACTGAGGATGAACATACGCTACCAGACTTTAAAGTCGTTCCGATCACAACAAACTGAAGCAGAAACATGCGCTTTGTTTTGCTAGGAGATGCATGACAGATTAAAACAATATGTGTTCTAAAATCGACTCAAAATATTGAACATGTTTGATAGTCTCCAACTGGATGGAGTCATAGTCTGAAGTTAAATAATCAGAGTCTGAACATCATATACTACACGATTTTCTATTAAATCTGTCAACTCAAATCTGGCTCTGACGTTTCAGCAGTTAGTGTCGATTTCAATCGGGGCAAATATCGTGTTGTGTATTCTAGCCTTACAATAAAACAAATCTTTACCTGCCTGAGCAGGACATTTTCAGTTTTTTATGGAAACTAAATTGCTCCTTCAAATGCTCCCCTTCTTTTGTGCTCATCAGATGATCGTGCTGAGGCCTACCAGGCTTTAAAACAACTGGTGAAGGAGTACCTGGGTCTAGAGGAGCATGGAGGAGGAGGTGACAGCAGCTCAGTCACACCTGACAACACCTCCACAAGTGAGCTTTCATAGTCCCACTTTGCCATACACTAAGACCCAATGATATCACTTGACATGCACCATGTTCTTTTCAGTGTTGATATTTCATAGCTGGAAAAGTATTACAATTGTTTATTTTATCTTTATTTATGTATTTATTTTTAGTTTTTACAAAAATTTTATTGGCGTCTACAAAACAACACACTTGGACTAAGGGCCACAAAACTCCCAATTTGATTTCATGGGGCCTTTACATGAAGTCAGTTTTGTCTGCGGGGCACTTCGACAGGATTATAAAGCATATAGTTGTACTCAGTGTGAGGCTATGGCATTTCACTGCTGCAGCCACAGCAGACATCTGTTCACGATGGCCGAGTGCCCTAACGACTACTCTGTTGTAGACGCAACTGGCGAGTTACTGGCAGCCAACACGACAGAGGCCACTGACCTCATGGACTCCTACAGCAGAAACTACCAGAACAAAATCCAGGCCCAGATGACCCCTCAGCAGACCCCTGCAGTAAGTCAGAGTTATAGATTCTGTTATTTTTACACGATTATTGGCTTGATATAATACACAGAAGCTGTCATGGCCAGGAATAGCAGATAGGGATGAAATTAACAGTCACACTCATGCAAGCACAATATTTCTGTGAACGCCACAGGAAATGGCTTCCAATCACAGGCATCAGCAGCTGATTCGAGAAGCTCTGAGCGGGAAGAGTCCTGGTGCATATGCCGAGCTGTTTCAGAGGTAACATAACTTTGACTGTTTTGCAACTTTGATCACCCAAAGACTGTGGCTGACAATGAGATAGAAGATCACTGTTCCAACCCCAGAACATTGGCTTGGTGTCTGCTAAAGCCACCTTCTAAGCCATCATGCTAACTCAAACACAACCCCAAAAGTGACTGATTTGTAATGTTTTTCATAAACAGCAACTCTGCACACCACACAAATAATAATTCCAAGAGAATTAAGCATTAGCACATTGCAAAGCTAATGATGCAACACTCCACTTCTATAATATGCTTATAAATAATAAGAATAAATAATATGCATAAATACTGTATACTCTACTTTTCAAAAGTTTGGAGACAAGTAAGCAAGGATGCATTAAGTTGCCCAAATGACATTAGACATTTATAATATTACAAAGTATTTATATTTCAAATAAATGGTGTTCTTTTGAACTTTCTATTCATCAAAGATGAAAATATTACGCAGTAAAACTGTTTATAAAAGTAAGAACTGAATCAAATCAGCATATATCAGAAAATTCAGTTTTGCTGTCATAGGAATCAATTACATTTTAAAATGTTAAATCAGATGGCAGCTATTTTAAAATGCAATAATATTTCACAAATTACTATTTTATCGTATTTTTGATTAATTGAGATTTTGATTGCGTAAGAGACTTATTTAAAAAACTTGAAATAGTTCAAAATAGTTGAAATGTTTTTTGCTAATATTTCAGTATAAATTTCAATGATGTTTTTTGATAATTCAATACTGTATTTAGTCATTCCTTTTTTAGTTACTGTATTTAGTTTTACATAGCTACAGTTAAATGGCCTAGATTTGTAACACGCTATTGTGTTTTTGTATAAAATGCCCAAATTTGGTCTCCTCAGCAAAAAGCACCACCACAGGCTGGTGAGTGTGTGTTTATAGTGCTTTACTGATACTGTTTATGTGTGTGTCACAGAAGTGCACCCACAGCTCCATCATCATTAGCCTCTCAGTCCTGGCCCCCACCCGGCCCCTCTTCCTCCCCAATATGTCCTGTTGGCCTCAGCGCTCCTGACCCCGATGAGGACAGCAGGTATGCCACACACACCTTGACATTTTCACCTCTGACCTCTGGCCCAAGAGCAGCAAAACAATGAACCTTTCCCCAAAGCCCTCTCCTTGTGTACATCATTTCCCAGGACGTGTTTTATCTTGTAGCCTCTCCCTTTATGTTTATAACCTCCATCTCCATTTTACACACATCCAGGCTCAAATATCAAAGTTTTCATCCCCAGCTCAAAGTTAAAGCATTCAGGTAGCTGACATGCCCCAGGCCATCTGGAAGATGTATGTGTTGGAGCACGTAAATGCAGATTTATGACTATCGGTGCATTTGCCTCTCCCGTGTATGAGCTCGGGGACTCTAAACAGGCGAGGAAATACAAGACTACTCCTGTGAAATATGCATGTCCCCAAGATATTTAAATACACTGTAATTTAGCTCATTAAGAGGAATCCTGGGAGACTTACAGAGCTGCCCGGCCTGCGCGGTGCACCACCGTTTGCTTATTAGCTAGGAAAAAAATGACAAAACTAATGTGCAAGTCCAAATTGTGTTAAACAGTGACTTTTTGTTTCTCATCCGCCGGGGAAATGCAAAATGCATTTGGAGTTTGTTACTTTGCAATCTAGTTATGAATTTCACTCTGCTCTTTATGAAATCAATTGAAAATGCAGGCCGTGGAATCATGGGATATCCGTGAAGAGACCATTGCCAGCTCTCTAAAAAATATCAGATGCCAATTAAAACTTATTAAAACCGGTTTTAATGGGTGTCTTGAGACATTTGTTTATTCAGCACTGATGCGTGTGTTTTTAAATAGAGTCCTATAGAGAATGAGTCATTTCCATATTGTTGTTACTATTTGGATTTTCTTTTCAGCTGAATTGAGGATTGTGTTATAATAAGAACTTTGTTGGGATGTTAGTTAATTCAAATTTGCAGTCACATTAATTAGACTACTCTTCAAAAGTTTGGGTCAGTAAGAATTTTTTGAAAGAAAAACCAAGGATTCATTAAATTAATCAAAAGTGAAATTATAGATATTTATAATGTTACAAAAGATTTCTGTTTTGAATAAATGCTGACCGTTTGATATTAGAATATCAAAAGATTATTAGAATGGTTATTAGAAAAGCATATTAGAATGATTTTGAAGGATGTGACACTGTTACTAGAAATTTTTCTTCATGAAAACAAATTCCTTGTATGTGAAAACATACCTGGCAATAAAGCTCATTCTGATTCTGAAGACTAAAATATTAAATGTATAATATATATTTAAATAGAAAGCATTTATTTTAAAATGTAATATTTCACAATAGTATGGTTTTACTGTATTTTTGATCAAATAAATGCAGACTTGGTGAACAGAAGAGGCTTCTTTCAAAAATATAAAAATCCAACCCAAAACTTTTGAACTATAGATGATATGCTGATGAATTTACCAATTTTAAAATTGGAAATTACATCAGTATTTACTGTGAAAAGATCTCAAATGAAGATAATTTGAGACATTACATTATTGTGTAAATGAAGTATTAAGTAGACACAAAGTGAAGTATATAAACATATTGTTTCTATTATGTCCATATCATTGATCATAATCCGATTACTGGTTTAGCAATCTGGTTTGATGTTGTAACTTTCTTAATCTCTCTCTTTCTCTTCTTTTCCCTCACTCTGTCTCAGTTCTGAGGAATCTCGTGCCAGTTCTGGCCTGTCCATGAGGAGCTCAGCGGGGGCGCTCTCAGCGGCCCAGGGATCAGACGCTGGGTCAGGGCCCAACATAGAGCCTTTGGATATGTCTATGTTGGGGCAGGACCAGGACTCTCTTAGAGGTGACGAGCATTTTTCTCTCTGTGTTCATACGTTAGACATTTTAGCATCTAGTTTGTACATGCATAATACATTTACATTTTAGAAGCTGTCCATACATAGATATTGTACATATCTATTCAGAAATTTGTTTGAATACCTAGGCCTACTCATGAGATCATGTTCGATTCTAGTTTATTTGAATAATGCATATCTGTTTGATGTTTCTCAGGTCACATGGTCTCTCCAACACTCCCCTCCTCCCCGGGCCGTCCAGGTGCCACCGTTAAACCAGTCCTGCCACCCATCCCATCTGGAAGGAAGACCAGTGATTCCGGCTCAAAGCAATAACTAACAGGACAGAGAGCTAGAGAGGGTATAGATAGTGAGATATCAGCACATCATGTGAGTGTTAGCGGCAAAAATAGGTTTTTGAAATAAGTTTAATTAACCCCTGTAGCTTCAAGCCAGCCATTCAATAAATGACAATGAAGGCAACAGATGTGCTCAGTGCTGTGAGGCAAAAGCAGTCAGGTCATTGGAAAATATGGAGATTCCCATCTCTCATCTGTGTCCTCCAGTGTGAGTGATCTGAGAGGTTGAAGGCTTATCCGTCATCAGCAGATCTAAGCTCTGGAAACGGCCTGAAGCTCTTAAATCCCTGGACACAGGAAGTGAGGCAAGAAGGTGTGCAATGGAGGTCACACTTTACATTACAATGTTCATGTTACAGAATAATCACTTTGAGATAACGTTCAAATGTTTGGGGTCCAAAAAAATTTTTTTTTTTTATTGATTGATTTTTATTATATAAGTTATACTTTTTATTAAATAACGTAAAAAGTGATAATAAAGACAAATAATAAGTCACAAAAATATATATTTCAAATAAAGGTGTTCTTGTTGAACTTTCTATCAAAGAATATGATATCGATATATGATATATATTGCTGGTTTTTTTACAAAAATAATAATAATAGCAAGAAAAAAATGCAAATCAGCCGATTTCTGAAAGATCATGTGACACTGACGACTGGAGTAATAGCTGCTGAAAATTCAGCTGTGCCATCACAGGAATAAATTACAGTTTAAAATGTATTAAAACAAAGTCATTTAATTTGTTATAATAATTTACAATATATTTTGTTTTGGCAAATAAAGCAAGCCCCCTTTTGGTGAGCATTTATTTCAGTATCATTTGAAAAATCTTACTCAACCCTAACTTTAGAATTAATTTCAAGTGACTTTGGATAAACGTGTGATTATTACGGTGGCCCAGTAGTGCACAACTCAACAGAAATGAGCCGCAACGAAATTAGCACAACACAATGGAAACAAGCTGCAGCACAACGCAATGTAAACAAGCCACAATGCAAAGAAAACAATCACAACACAGCGGAAACAAGCCACAACAACAAAATTAGCACAACAAAACAGAAACAAGTCACAACACAACGGAAACAAGCCACAACACAACGATATTAGCACAACACATGGAAATAAGTCACAACACAACAGAAACAAGCTGCAACACAATGAAATTAGCACAACACAATGGAGGTTGGTGAACCAAAGCCACAACACAACAGAAAAAGCTGCAACACAACAGAAATAAGCCAGAACACAACAGAAACAAGCTGCAACACAATGAAATTAGCACAACACAATGGAAACAAACCACAACACAACAGAAACAAGCTGCAACACAATGAAATTAGCACAACACAACGGAAACAAGCCGCAACGCAACAAAATTAGCACAACACAGCAGAATTAGCACAAAACAACAAATTAGTCCAATGCGTTGTGTTGTGGAGATTTTGTTGTGTTATGCACTACTGGGCCACCGTAAATTAACAGAATTATGTTAACATAATATAAATGTAACATGAACTTGTAATCTATGTGTAACTCAATGATCTTCTGCGGCTCATTCCTGACCACAAATGAGCAGCTGGAGCGGTTGAGGAGACTCTCCTCCTGTAATTAATGTATCTTATGGCTCAATCTGACACACAGACTGAGTAAATATATTGAGACAGCTATTCAGGTATCTCATGACACAAGTTGCATTTCATTTCCGCTTTCATTTTTCATTAGCGTGCAGTGAGCCTGTGTGTGTACAGTAAGTACACACACACCTGGCCGTCCATCAGCGTCAGTCCCTCTAACCGGCAGATGTTGCAATGATCTCATAATTCAGAGGCAGTTTCAGACAAGACGGTTGTGCAAACCCTCGGGCATAACCTATTTACAGAGACAGTCTTCACACTTTTACTATCTTATCACGCTCATCTAGATCTCACGCACCTAATGCTGCACTATATGCAACTATATGAAATTATTCCTACATGAATGCAGGAATGTCATGGTCAAATGAACATAACATGACATGGGATAACTAATAGATATTGTGGCCATGACTTAAGAATTCATTCCTTCAGAATTTATCCATTTGTGTCTGTGATTTATTCATTTGTTCCTTCATTTGAGTAAAATCATGGCCACATTATACTAATTCATTTCCTTGTTTTAATTTAGTCAAATCATGACCACATTTTTTTTCATCTGCATGTCATGTATCGTATAACATCATAGTCATACATAATCATAAAAACATATTTGCTTAAGATCTAAGGGTTCAAATATTAAACTTTGTGACTTAAAATTATTTTTGTGATTTGTTAGAAATAGAATTTTAATGCTAATGCTAGCTTTTTAGATTTTTTTTAGCAAAAAAGACCCAAAACTTAAAATTAATCAAGATTAGACATTTTGATATTAATTGTTTAGCTATATATCTGCACACAAATATTTACTTGATAATGTTCTACAATTTACCAACTTCAACTTGTACATTCTTAAAAATAAAGGCATCTGTGGTTCCATGAAGAACCTTAAATACCTTTCCATTACACAAAATGTTCTTTATACAGTAGTTGAAAATGGTCTTCAGATTATTAAAAAGTTTGTCACACTAATATATATAAGTGCTGTCCAACAATTAATTGCGATTAATGACATCCAAATTAAACGTTTTTGTTTACATAATATATGTATGTGTACTGTGTATATTTATTATGTATATATAAATACACACACAGAGAGTATCATTTAAAAAAAATATTTACATATATATATAATTTATATTATATTTTATATTATATATAAATGTATTTAATATATAAACGTAACATATTTTTCTTAAATATATATACATGCATGTGTGTGTATTTATATATACATAATAAATATACACAGTACACACACATATATTATGTAAACAAAGACCTTTATTTTGGATGCGATTAATCGTTTGACAGCACTTATATATATTCTGTGAAAGGTGCTTTGGAAAACCCAAAATGATTCTTTAATGGCATTGACCAAAAAAAATAAATAAATTGGGACCTTTATTTTTAAGAATGTAGAGGTAACCTGTCAGTCCACGCAGACACACTTTCATAAAATCATGGAGATTTTCATGACAAGCTGACTTATAATTTCCTTCTCTTCTTTCATCTCCGGACATATCTCCATAACCTGGCCTCTGAAAACCAAGATCATATCTCAGAGAAGGACAAACCTGTCCACATTATATTATCCAGAGCAGCGCTGGGAGACAAAGAACCCGGCATAAATCATCTTTTCCACACAGAGACGAGCGAGAGAGGCTAAATCATAGTAGAGCTGTTGTATTTTACCCTCGTTGCTGCAAAAGCTGTTGATCAGCTCAGGCCTACAGGGCCACAGCTGTGACTGCTCTTGATACACTACATTGTTAAAATGGTGCTTCAGTGAAGTTTCTCGGTCACAGGATAGAGGTTGTGGATTATAAATAGGAACTATTTCTAAATCTTCATCTGCACTATATTCTTCATTCTGCTAATAGAAGTATATTTAAGCAATACCATTACACTGTATGAGAAAGAGTGTTGTTGTACTGAACATCAACAGACTTGCTTTCATATAACAGTTCAATAAGCAATCCGTTAATATGAGTGTGTAGTTAAAACTTTAATGTTAGGGTTTTACAAAAATATGTGAGAACTTGCAATAAATGATTTTGCACTATTAATGCTGTTTCCATGTGGCTTTGACTGCTTATGCATGTAAACGAGGTGAGCATCAGACATCCAACTAATAACTTTAATCAAAGAATGATTTTAATTTTATATCAAGATATGCGTTTGTGTTCGCAGACTTAAAAGTACATTCATGAATATGCCATGCTTACTTATTAATATTTTGTCTGATTTGTCTAATTAATTATGCTTTCAGTAGCCAATTAGTTTTGGTAGGTGTCCTTGTTACAGTCTAATTATACATTTAAGTATTGAGTCATTTTAATTAATAACATGTACTTACTATAAAGTTATGGCTAGGATTAGAGTTTGATTTAAGGTTGGTTTTATAAAATGATGCATATTTTACTGTTAAAACTAGTACAAGTAATGTGTAACAAGCACACTGTGAAACAAAGTGTTTCTAGTACTTTTAGGTCTGTTTAGTTTCAAAAATCCATTCTGCAGATTTTCTTCTAAAATCGGCGTAGACAGGGTGTAGAGAACTAATGGTAAATTCAGTTCTTTTACAGTAGGATGGACTCTCCGCCTCTCATTCAGACACAAGTTTCCTGTGCTTAAAGTGTATCAGATTTTAAAGCACGTCACTGACAGATGCCTTTGCACTGGACATACAGTATTAGAGGCTTTGGAAAACTTCAGGTCTTTTAATAAAACGTTCAGACAGAGAAATGATTAGTATGTGCTGTTGATTGATGCATATCTTCAATGTAATTTGTGTCTTCACATATCGATGTCCTCCATAAATGATTTCTTATTTATAGTGTAAGAACCTATTTTGTAAGGCGAAGGTGAATCTTGTAGTCACTTCTAATGTAAGCATCTGTAATTTGGCTTGGCTGTTGTGTTGAGTCAACATTTAATCTTTAAAGGTGTAGTTAGCTTCACCCCTGAGAATTCACTAGCGCTTCTGCTTGGAATCCATGCAGCTCAGTTGTTGTTACCAAGGCAACCGGCTCTCTGCAATGCACCTCCTGTTTGCCTGTTTGGAGACGGGAAGCCTGAAGCATTGACTTCATGTGCCAACAGCCCCACATTAATTCCCCCTCATGCTGATGGAGGAAGATTTCTGATACTTTTAATTAGGCGATGCTCACTCTCCCACACAGTTTCTTGTTCTTTCTCTGCCTTTTGCATTGTCAGACAAATTATAAAAGTTTTGAGACATGTTGAAATGCATGTTTAAAGGAAGCAGCATAACTGAAGTCAGCCTGACTTAACTGTCACGTATCGTCACAGTTGTGAATAGAATGAGGGTCCAGCATATAGTTACTGACAATGCTTGAACTTTTAACAGTGGCATGTTGGCACTCTCTCTAAATACAATACAAGAGGCACACATTCCATGTTTTTATATTGATATTGATTCTATTTTATAGTAGATATGTTTAATAAGCTATTATGTAAGCTATTATGCAATTACTGTAAATTCATGCAGTGCTATAATATGATGCTTATTGTAGTAACACATTTTTTAACCAATTTTAATTACCAAAATTGTAGCCTAGCCTTGTTACTTGCTTAAACTTGTTACATGCAACCATATTTCTGGCTATTATGTTCTGTTTTATAATGTTACAGGACCCGGTTACCCTTTCGGGGTGTTTGATATGAGTTATTTATTTATTGTTATTTAGTTATTTAGTCATGATATAGCTTATTATTTATTATACGGTTATGACTTATAGATATGTATATAATAAGTAAAATCATCTAATAATCGAATAAAAATAAACAAAAATAAGTTTAAATTTAAAAAAATTCTATATATAATATTTTTTTTTTTTTTTTTTTTTTTTTTTTTTTAGTATTATTTTTTTATTAGATTTAGTAGTGAGTTGGGTTATGTTTATTCAATAATGTTACAGTTACCCTTTCTGGTTATTTAAATATTTATTATTTTATTTTATTTGTGTTAATTTTGTATTTGATTAATTAGATTATTAGAATTGAATAGTTTGCTAAATCATGTACCATGTTACAATTCTAGGTATTTATTTATTATATTTTATTTTATTTCATGTGTTATTTTTTTATTATTTTTTTATTTTATTTTATTTTTAAATGTATTTAATGTTTATTAAATAAATTGTTTACAGTATATAAAGAAATACATGTTTATTAAATTGCTTATGTAAAGAAATGAATGTTTATTAAAACACAAAAGTTGTAAACCAATCTATTTTGACCTCCTGAGTTTGACAATGAGCAATTTCTGAAGGGTTAAGCACCTACATGATCAGAAATTTGTTAAAAAACTGATTTTCTTATGCTCATGCTGATGGAAAATGTACTTATACTTTTAATTAGGGGATTCTCTCCCTCTCGCCCTCGCACACACTGTTCAGTTCACCTCAGTTTCTGGCCCTAATCTGTACCATATTCATGAAAAAGTACCATTTTCTTTGCACAATGAATCAGAACAAAGAAAGCTTCAGATGAAGTTCATTGTTCGTCTGTCTCTCTCATTCACTCTTACTGTCTGTGTTTGCATCTGTCCTGTGCACTAACCCACAGCAGATCTCACGAGGAGCAGGACGCCAGCTGGCCCAATCGTTCTCCTTTATCCTGGGCAAAGGCGTTACTGCGGCTCATAAATGCAGTGCCGGTTTTTAAACGCAGCATTTAATGTGTGATGGAGAGCAGCTCTGTGGATGTTATCAGGCTTGTTTAACAGGGTTATTTATCACCCTTTGATGCTGCAGCCAGGATTGCCGTTTCTCGGCTCCCGATGTCCTCTAAGCACAAGCAAATGTGGAATCAGGCATTTAAAATGCCCAGCATGCCTATCCAGATCTTCTGCACTCTGGCTTCAAGTTGTGGGTTTGTATATCAAGAGCACATGGACGTCAGTGAATTATACTTTGTGTACAATTATAATAAATTCTCGTGCACAGAAAAGCAGAGCTTTATCATTCCAGTATTCTGAATACAGTTCGATGAATGAACAAAACCACAAAAGAAAAAAATGTCCTTTGGAAAAACTCATATATTGTATATTTGCATTGCTGAAATCTTATGTAATCTCTCCTGTACAGTATCCCTCAGGCCCAAACCCCATTCAGAGGCCCAGACGTGACTCCACAGGCCTCAGCATGACAAACACAAGCTCTTTGTGGCACCGGCCCTGCAGACACACAGATAAGTGACATTTGACACTCCTCTCCATACACACTGTTTACATTCCTTTGGGCGAATGGGGTTGATGACAGCCCAGGTTTACAGTTGTTTGGGTGTTTTATGTTTGGGTGATTATGACTTCTGTTAATAGTAGGGATGTGATTGTTGTTTATTGGGCTTTTGATGAATGACGAAGAGGAAAGAGTTAAGTAGCTTCGTACATAGTTGAGATATCACTCAAGTATCACAGGAACGACTGGCATGTGAAACTACTTTGACATCTCAACGCTCAGAAATAGCTGCTAAATTAGTGTTAAAGCAGCAATTATATAGTAGTATTTTTACATTGACTTAAAGGCTAAAACAGACATTAAGTTGAAACCATGATTGCTAGCACAATATAAACTATATCTGTTTTAATACAGGGGTGTAACAATATATTATATCAATATTTCAACTTTTTAAAGTAATAATTATGACTTGAGTCATAATTTCGAGTTTTTATCTCATAATTTTGACTTAGTAAGTCATAATGTCAATTCTTTTTAAATCTCGTAATTATGACAAGTATGTCATAATTGCGACTTTTTAAGGCATGATTTTTTTCTTACCTTACGGAAATGGGCTTCCATAGTATTGTAGTTTGCTCAAATTTAAAATGTAATTTAGCATCAAATATAGTAAACCTAGAGGTGATATGTGTATTGTTACACCCATATGTATTGTTACACCCATGTACTAGTAACAAAAACTGATGTTTTTGCATAGCCAGGAGATAACTCAAATCTGTTTTTGTTGACATAAAAAAAGTTACGAAATTACACATTCATAAATGTAACCCAAATAAAATGTCATGAATTTCAAGTAGTTTTTCAGGATGCAACATGATACACATAAGTTTCTGCAACCATGTCTGAATTTACTCATTTACACTCACATGTGGCATTTATTAGATCTGCATGCTAAATAAAGGGAGCAGAATTTTCTTAGTTTTTAATAAAACGGATTATTATTATTATTATTATTATTACATAGTACATTTTATAAGAAAATGCTATTTAGGTTTTCCAAAATGTCACATTTAATTTAGTTTGTTGCTTGCCATTTCTTTGTGATTATTTGAAAAATTTCTTACACTTCTGATGTGCCACATGAGTTTAGTTCCCTTGTTGTTGTGCTGACACTTAAATCATCACTATATCAACCAATGTACTATTTATGTGCTGGATATTGACTACATTGTCTGCACAAACAGATCTGATTTCATACTGTAACCTAAGATCACTCCTTGCTAAATCTACCTCACTGAACATTGTCCAAACTTGGTCACACCGGGCCATGAAGAGTTTCCTTTTAGCCGTCTTCTAAGCATTCCTCAGGTCTCTGTATGTGTCTGAGCACCTCATACACTCGTCTCCCAGCGGCTGGTTATGCCATCAGTGACTCCTTCTGTTACACCAATTTCTGCTCTCTTTCATCTGTAACTCTGCATTATGACTTGTTAAGGTCCATCCTCTCTCTCACCCGTTTTCCTCATTACTCCTCCTCTTCCTCCTGAGATTCATCCTTAGATACATTTCAGAAGCTGAAGAAGCGTGGGATTTCGCGGTCGAAGGGTGTGTTGGCGGTGTGGATCTGGCCAAGTGTGCATCTCTAAACCATATGGAGATTCAACCTACTGCTGTGAAACAGACGCCAACTCTTACCTACAATTATGGTCACTTTATTGGAGAAAATTAAAACATTTAGAATTTATGTTTAAAAATTGCTAGTAATCATTTATCTATCTATCTATCTATCATACTTTATCGAGTTCTCTACACGTATTTATTAATGACACACGCCCAAATCACACATATTGTTATATTTGGATTGCACTTAAATATATGTATTATGTAATGTAATATATATAGTGCTATGCAACTGGGGGACCGCGCACACCTTTTTACAAACATGCATTAACCACATATTTTTTAGGGTTGGAAAAAAGCTACTACTAGTAAACAAATTAATATTTAGATTAAATTTGAATGTTAATATTGTAATACTTTAGTTGGTTTTTATCTGCCTAAACCACACTTGTGAGGGCATAAATTAGACCCATAATTCCTTATTACATATTATGAATCAAAGTATAACCTTGTTGCGAAAACCCAGTCTATCGCCGTGCAAAACACTTAGCTGTATCTGCCGGTCAATGCTACGCCAACACAGAGTCATTAAACCTTACACCTAAATCACATAATATTTTCGCCCGTCTCACCCTCTCCTCATCAAGGGTAATATGCATGTTTCGCTTTAAAAAGAACTTACTTTGTGTTATTCTGGTGTTGTAATGAAATGTGTTTATGCCGCGCTTTACCAGGTTTCAAAAACCCCAAATCCACCCCATATTTCCCCACGTACTGTAATATACGTTTCTCCCCCTTATGCAATATCTCTGAACAAACGCGAGGTCCCCCCCCTCCCCCTAGCCCCGTGTGCGTGCCTTAGCAGCTACAGGCGAGTTTGTAGATGGCTGACTACCCTCACAACCGTGCTGACCCACCCCCGGAAAGTTCACGCCCCTCCCCTGCTACTGTGATTGATGCCCTGTCAGGACGGCAGCGATGATTCAAAAAAATATTAAAACCCATTTTAAACGAGGCATTGTTGCATCCAGTGGGGACATATTTACATATTATAATGACTTATACTGTTTTTTTTACGCATTGCGTTGCATCGCGCCGCGGTAAACATAAAACCATGTCTGCATTATGATCGGAGAAACAACAAACAACAAGCACTACTCTACACGGCTCAAAACTCGCGTTTGAATCGTCCCCACAGGTTTTGTGAAGATCTCTCTTTAACTATGAAAACGTACTTACAGTCATTTTTTGAGTCAGAACAGCCTCACGTCCCATTGTAGGTCTTATCTCTCTGACAGGAACAGTCCCATCAAATGTGCTCCCACCACAAATGAACTATTGAAAAATCTGTTCTGGAACCAGCCTGCGTTAAATACAACAACCACTGATTCTATTGTAGTGCTATTTTGGAAGCCCAAAAAATACGTTCGCTTTCACAAGAACACTAGCGTCACACGCGGCTTTCTTGATTGTGAGTTGGTGGCAGTGTCCTGGCGTTCGTGCCCCCCCCCCCCCCCGGCGCTATACCCATCGGTGACGGACCCATGGAACTGGACTCCGCTTGTCCACGGGAAAGCTATCCGGCTGCACTCCCAGAGCAAAGCTGATGTATTCCTCAGCGACAAGCACGGATAAGACTCCTAGGCATACACGAAGGCGTTGGCGGATATCGTCTCTTTGGAAGACCACAACACCCAGTAGTTTGCTTCATCCACGAAAACACACAGCGTTTCTTCACAACATGTGCGATTTAGCCAGCATACTACAGCCAGAATAAACGTTACGCCTTCTTCTTTGGGGAAACATTGGCGGTAGGCAAAATCTTCCCACATAGTGACGTAAACGTGGGGGCGTGTTAGAACGAGCCGTTTTAGGTAGGCGTGGTTAACTCTTAACTTTTATAAAGAATATCTCTTTAAATTTAAGATTTTAGTCTTTGCAACTTCGCAGATCTTCTTTATGCACCAAGAGCTTGTAACACTCCAAAGAGAAAGGAAAAATTGAAATCGCATCATATGACCCCTTTAATGTTATCCAGCTAGGTAGCTTTATTTAAATAGAATATTTAAATCAGCAGAATTCACAACAGGAATGTTCAAACCACCACACAAAACTAGATTTACATTTACAATGCATAAAAACTCTTTCACACTGGTCCCAGTGCATTGGGTCATCCTTATTGTGGATCCCTGTGCCCTTATGTTCTTTATCACTGCATGTGGAGACAGTTAAAGGATTTAGTATCTTGTATGTTTGCTTATGTATGTAGGGAGAAAACATTGGATTTGGCTGTGGCTCTGGGGGAATCTAGGGCTTGTCCCTGCTTGTGGTTTTCTACTCATTGCCTTACTGAATTTGAGAGAGGGCTGCATTCCTGTTACAATAAATTTGTGCATGGTTTTGATATTCAGTAAAGCATAAATCAAACCTGAGTTCAAAGACTGGCCTCATTAGGCATCTGACTGTCTGAGAGTCTGTAGCTTGCAGACTGGAACATGTGTATGTGTGGATATGCGATTTAATTGTAAATATAGACAGAAAGCTGTAAAGTGTGGACTGATGTGTTTAACAGATTTGACTCTTCCTCTTCCTAAGTCTATCAGTGTGCATTTGGCTTACTTTCTGAAATTCATCAGACTCTCTTTGCCTTACAGAAAGGATGGGCTTCTGGATCAGGTCCAAAAGAGGCACCCTAACCTGCCTGGACCATGTGCAAACACTAGAGAGAAAGAGAGAGAGAGAGAGATAGATAGATAGATAGATAGACAGACAGACAGACAGACAGACAGACAGACAGATACTTTCAAATGTGAGCTCTTTCAAATTATATCCATATAAATATTGTACTTTTAATCTAAATACTTTCTGATTAAGTGATATCAATATAAATGTCTAATATTTTATTCCATTTACAGATAATATGGAAATTAATACATCTTTTTCAAATTGAAATAATTAGACAATTTAACATTTTACATGTTACGGTTTCATTCTGCTTTTATTCTGATGATGATATAAATATCACATATTTTATTCTATTTAACAGATAATATTTTACCAATTTATTTATGTTCTAAAAGCCAATTTAGGAAACAACATTTTGTCTTTTGAATATCACAATAATTTTTTTCCACAGTAAAATTCATGCATACAGCTGCCATTTTATTATAGCAAGAGTGTCCTCATTAGTTTAGTTTTTTCTAATTAAATAATTGTATTTACCATATATGTGAATGGATTTCCGTTTATTTTCAGTCTTTATATATTCAAATAACATCTGAGTAACATCTTACATCAAAGCCAGAACATGATGTTCTCTCTGGTCTACCTGCCTGATCTAAATTGCAGTGCAGGAATACAGTCTCAGGCATCATTAGTCCACTGAGCATGCAGAGCAGTATCCTAGGTCTGAAGGAGAGATGAGTAGACCTACAAAAAGATCAGTCCATGCACCACTAACTGCTTTTAGTTAAAATGCATAATTATAAAACATGGTTTCACTTGATTTTGAAGGTCCCTATAACAAATTCGTGACTATAAAGTGAGTGCACTAATAAAGTGTTTACCCAAACATTGTACTGGTTTACGGCTCAACTGGCCCCTGAGAATATAATTCTAGTTTAAAGGAATGGTTCCCTCAAAGGAATTTACTTACCTGAGCCAACAAGAGTAGTGAGTTTGTTTCTCTGGGACAGCCATTGGCGATGAAAATGACTCACCGAATACATCACTTGTCCCAATTGGATCCCTCTGCAGTGATCGGGGTGCCGTCAGAAAGAGACGTTTCAACAGGATAAAATCACTTCGATTAGCATCACCCCCGTTATACGCGCCACAGTAAGTGCCACGCACTTTTTTTTGTTTTTTTATGCTTTATCTTACAACACCCCAGTTTACTTAATGGAGAACTTCTTCTTCCTCCTGTGTGATACTTGCGCATATGTCCCGGCGCGCCCGTTTCAATGAGTGTTTGGACTCTTATTCTGACGGCACCCATTCACTGCAGAGGATCCATAGGTGAGCAAGTTAACGTAAGGCTTCATTATCAATCGCTCCCTCATCTACATCTTGGATGACCTGAAGGTGAGTACATTTTCAGCAAATTAAAATTTTTGAGTAAACTGCAGTGTTCCTTTAGGACCTCTGTTAGTTTAAAGTGTATGCATGCCATTTGGAGGCATGTGAGTGTGTGTTTTTGTCATGTACATGTGTATCAGCATACTTTAGGCCTTTTGTTGTAGAATGAGATAGGCACTGTGCCACGTATCTGCCAGCAGGGGATACTTTTTTTTTTTGAGTGCCGTGGGCAACAAGTCCTTGATTTCTCTGGATAGAAACAACCTGACAGTTGTGCCAGAGACCACAGACATGCACACACACACCTGTAATGTTATATTAATATTCAAGCGCCATATTACTACTCCACGGCTCTCCTTATTTCATCTCTTTGCAGACACACTTCCATAACTTTAAATGAGGCACTTGTGTTTATGTTACATCAATCAATACTTTTTTCCCCCAAAAGCAAAACTAAGGCAGGCACATTATTTAAACATGGACTTTGAACTCATTCCACGTCGAACACACAATTAAAGTGGAGTCAGAAAGGCACTGCAGGGCAGAATAATGAACTGTTGGGGCCAACGGAGCACAGAAAATGAACTTATAATTAAGATTTCAGCATTACATTAAATCTATACATCATCCAATTGGATTTTATTTCTCCCAGGAGCATGTGAACCAATAGCTCTTTATTCATCCTAACTGCTGAAAACAGTCTTTTGTGGTGACGTGATGCATTTGAGGTCTATGTATGAAATGGTGTTGACGAGAGTGGTATACAGACACAAATGGTGACAGCCAGTGAAGAGGGGCTGCCTGTAAAAACAAGCTAACGTACCAACGGGGCAATTACCTCTCATGTCAATGATGTTTTTACAACATGTTAGAAACTCAGCCCAGCCCTGTGAATTCCTAATATATGACCGACAGGAGAGATTTCTTTGGATTTCTTTGTTTCTCTCGCACTGATCCCTGTGTACATCGCTGCTTTTACTCAAGCCTAAAGCTTGAATTTAATCAAAACACACTTCAGCTGCAGTATGAACCACTTTGGGGATTCGTAGGCATTTAAAAAACAGCAATTAGCTGCTAGTTTATGAAGACAAGCCTGTTTAATATTTCCCAGGCTGATTAGCCATTATCAGCTTTGTTCAACACATATTCCTCAGTGCTTATAATTGCTTTATGATGCAATAACTGCACCATTATCACACAGTAAGTTTTCCTAGCTGTGATCTATTTTTTCCACTTAGGTTTCAAACTCATCTCTAACTTTGCTAAAATTGTTCCTAAAATTATTAATTTTCAAATAAGTCTCAAATGTTCTTTAGTTGGGTGTTTCTCATAGCAAACTTAACAACATATTATTTTTATATGTTCTCTTATTTCTCCATTGCACTGTTTGCATTATGTGAGTTAATCAGTCAGGCGTAATGTACAGTCATTATTGCAAAATGAACCTCGACAGGGATATAATATATGTGTGTCTTTACACATTATTTTGTGAAAATGACCAAATTGACTGTACATTATTTGACTTTTTGTATGGATATTTACCAAATAAATAAAGAAATGGATATGAAATATTCATTGTTTTATTTTGTGAGACGAGGAAGCACAGTATATGAAAATTATCTGTGAGAAATTGCAATTTGTTACACACTTTAGTGGTCATGTAGTAAAAAAAAATATTGGACCACAAAATACTGAAACTGACCAATCAGAATCTAAAAGGACATGATCAGGTTAAAAATAATAAATAATTTAAAAAGAGAATAGAATACAAGTATTTTAGAAAAAACACAAAATAAATCAGGAATAAAGCATGCAGGTCTACTTAAAGGTTAATGAAATAAACAAAATGCAATAACACTAAATTTATTTTTAGGTTGAATGGTTTTTAGATTTATTTTTTATTGGCTCTAGATTGGAAGCTTTTTTTCTCTGTTTTTAGTGTCTTGTGCTCACCAAAGCTTCGTTTATTTAATCAAACATATATTTTAAAAAGCTGTAAAACTGGGAAAGATTATTACCATTTAAAATAACTTTTTTCCATTTTAATATATTTTAACATGTAATTTATTCCTGTGATGGCAAAAACTGAATTTTCAGCATCTATTATTCCAGTCTTCACTAGATGTGTCTTTACTGACACTTTGAATCACTTTAATGTATCCTTGCTGAAAAAAGTATTCATTTCTTTAAAAAAAAAAAAAAAATTCGTATTGAATTTTGAATGGTAGCATATAATGTTTCAAGTACAAGTGTTCTCCAAATCTTTACAATTGTTATATACGTATAGTGGTCTGAAAAGTTGCCTGCCGTTATGAACAAGCTCCCAAAGCCAGTTCATCTGCAATCTCTTTTTTTCTTTCAGTCTGGTCATCCCTCTTTTTTCATTGGATCTGCGCCTCTTCATCCCTCCAGACACCCACAGTCATGAGGATTTATGGCTCTCTTGGCGCCCTATAGATAGAGCTGACCCAGTGTCCAGAGAGGTCCTGAGACATGAAAGCCTGACCTTACTGTGCCCAGCATGCCTCTGCACACCTGTGGGCCGGCCAGGAGGACACTGGGAATCAATTTCTCCAGCCTTTCCATCCCGTCTATCTCTCTGTCCTTCTACTCATATAAAGCCTTCTTCCTCAGTAACTCAGTAACATTCGCCGTTGTGGCGTCTCCCTAGGTCTACCCGAGGGACTTTCAATTACACAGTGTGTCACACTATTTTTCAAAACTCTGAGATGTTGTTTTGGGCTCTGGTTAAAGGCCCAAAATCATTCACACCAAGAATGATAACTATAACAATCACTGTATGAGTGTCCGCACCAATGCACAATAATGTACTGTAAGCATGTGCTGCAGTTATACTGTCTGGTGCTTTAAATGTTCACTTTGAAGCAGGATGGCATTAGCTGGAAAATGGAAAGTGATTCTGAAGTCATTCCAATGATATTGTTCCTCTGTGTTATTATCACCTAGCAGTTGGGGCACTCCCTATTATTATCATTTTACATAATCAAATTACTTTATAGCCGTATCTATATATTAACTACGTAATTATATTGTGTCACAATATATTAGGCTTATCAGGGTCGGGAATGGGCTGTTTAAACTACAAAATGTGTGCTCTATTCAAATCATCCTTTGGGACTACTGCAGGGATGAAACGGAAGTTCATGCGAGTCCTGCAGTGCTTATATGATTATTTAGTTGTATCTCTTCATGCTAAATGCTACATGTAGTGGAGGAATCCCATTTAGTGTATGTATACTATTAGATCTATGTTATTTATTATTGATGTTTGATTGTATCACTCAATAAATGTAATATAAATTTTCTTGTGATTGGTGTATGTGTATTATAGTTATATATATGTATTTCAATATTTATATTTTTTAACTTATATGCAAAATCCACAGATCATTTTTCATTCTCTTTTTTTCATAAAATTCACATCTTGAAATAAAAAAAAATCTGTAACTTCTTTTGCATGTATGCAACACTCTTTACAGTCACTTTTCCCTCCTTTTTTCTCTTTACGAATGCCCCATGCATGACCTTTGACCTCAGGGTCAGAACAGGTTTTCAGCTTGTCAGGTCTATGAGTGGGGCTTGCTGAATTATAGTGTCATGAGTGACAGCTGGCAAGAACCAATAAACTCCATCCCTGCATTCCTGCAGAACACCATTAAAAGCCTTTCATATCGCTTTCTCTGTTCAAACGGGGCACTTACTGGGTTTTACTCTGCTGCTCCAGTGCAGTTCCTCGGGAAGGCATGTGACCAGCTCAGAGGTCTGGCAGTTTTATTTGTGAGATCTTAAAACCCTGGTGCTATATGTTCTCTGTGGAATAAGTCCACCTTTTTGACCCCAACTTCTGCTGCAGCTTTTCAAAAGTCATATTTGGGAGGTCTCACATCAGCAATAATTTCAAGAGACTTTCCAAAGTGTCTAATTTTGTCCCCAGAGATTACAGATCCAAACAAAATTGCTTTTGATTTGACTTCGAGGTTTGAGGATTGTCTGTACCTTGTTCAGTAATTTTTGGAATTGCAGTGATGTAAGTAATTATTTGCTGTATGATTGTCATGTCATGCTGCCACTCAGGTGACCTTAGTTGCCCAAAAAAATGCAAGCAATTGTGCAAGATCTCAAAGCATATTAATGTTAAAGTCAAACTCTAAAGTACTAAAAGTCAATTACCATGCATATTCTTCATATAAAACATTTTCAACAAATTCAGAAAAAAAAGCCCCTAAAGGAACATGATAAGAGAAAAATGTATTTCAATGCTTTTGCATTCTTTTACAAAACGTTTGGGTTCCCCCACTAAACTTGTGTTTGCTCACAAAACGTTTGCAATAGAAATAATAAAGGTGGGAGAAACAAAAAACAATATTTCAGTGATTTTGTAAGAGAACGCAACACAATAGTTTTGCAAATGTTTGCAAGAGTAAAAAGGTTGACATGGGAATGCAATACTTTCACGACAGAACCCAAACGTTTGGAAATCAAGTGCAAAAGTGCTGAAATATCTCCATCACAATGTCCTCTTAGTGGCTGCATAATTTTCCTTAAAAAATTTATATGAAATTAATGTACATTTTATATATAAAATATATAGTATAATTATAGAGAGACATATGTAAATGTTCTCCGGTTGTGCTCTCTCTCTTTCTTATTACTTTTTCCTCTCGTTTCACTCTCTCTCTCTCTCAATCCATCTTTGCCGTAACTGCTGAGCCAAAGTTTAGCTCTTCCACACACCCATAAACTTTCCCTCCTCTCACGCAGGTATTGCTGCCATTCATTCACTCTCATTCCTCCACACCCTCTTAAAGGTCATCTTTCTAGGCCCGTTTCTTGGCTTCTCCACTCCTAGTCCTGGGACGTGCGCTACAGTGTGTGGCGTCCCATAACTGCCTGGATGGTTAGTACCTAATGGATCGCCCAGCAGACCTGCGGTTGCTTTCAAGCCAGGCAGCAGTTTGCCACCCCGTTGAGGGAGGAACATGGGCAGGGTCAGGGCCCCCAAAGCGGCACGTGACGGTTCCTGCGGACCGCAACTTTTCAGTTCATGCCCTCAAAAGGCACGGAAAGCAGCCTGATCCTCTTAGCTCCCCACACTTGCAACCGTTTCTAGGAGTTGTTTCATAACTTGTTTGCCGACAGAGCACCTCTGGAACCATCCCCCGCCGAGGCCGCATTTGCTCTACCACTCACAGACGATGGCTTTCCAACATCGTTTACTTCACCATGATCCAGCCATTCTCCGGGATGGTCCACCCCAGGCCTAGCCCCGCATTCGCAACCACCCCCCACCCGCTACCCAAACTAGATTAACCCGTTTTACATTAGTGTTCCTCTCGACCTTGTGTTGCTTTTGTCTCCCGCTTCACGGACCCCGTTCTCTTCAGGATGAAGCAATGCCAAGCAACCTGTCCAAGTTGGCATCTGTCTAATTTGGCTTCAACCAAGCAACATATGAACTGACTCTAAAATATTGTAGAGTTTGTAGAGAACGCATGACTTTTGATGTCAAAACAACAATGTAGGAAATGTTTTCTATGTCTATTTATGTTGCTATCCTAATTATATTTGCATTGTAGCATTAGCATTTAACATTGTTTTTCCCTACTAACCGCAAACCAATCAGAACAGACCATTTTGGGGTCATGACCCTTCAGTTGAGAACCACTACTGTAAGTGCTCTTTTAATGTTCATTTTCTCAAACATCTACTGATCAAAGCTAGCATGATTTGACCCAAATTCATTTATTTGTTTAATGCATTGTTTGTTTAGGTAATTGTAGAACAAAATCAGAGACTCCATCCACCGTATGCCGTTCCACTCCATTTACCGCTGCATCTGACGGCTTCAATAGCCCCGCTAATGCAACTAAAAAGCCTTGAACCAGTTGGTAGAGTGTGTTGGTGATGTCTCCAGTCTGATAGCTTTTTCCTCCATGCACAGGCTTTTGCACGCCCCTCGAAGTCGAGCGGCACTCCAGATTTAGTCATAATGTCATAAATGAACCGCATAAAGTCACTTCATTACTGCACGCTGGCGGCCTGCCTCTTCCTGCAGCTGATAAGCCTCCACAAACAGCGTTCCTTCCAGCTATTATAGTGAGCGAGCGAATATTGGGAGCATGCATTTGGATATTTGTACTACAATAGATGTTTTGTGAGGACGTTCCTCCCACTATCTTAAAATCTTTCTTCGCTGAAGCAACATTTAAAAATGTCTGGCTTATCCCATGAATGGCCGCTTTTGAACTTTGTGTTCATGTTTGATTTAGTGCATTCACTATTAGCGCATTCATGGACTACAACAATTGCCATCTCTGTGTGTGCACTAGTGTGACTTAGGACCGCTGTTTAAGAAATGTTTTTCACCCAGTGCTGTGCCTGGTAACCACCCCTCCGAGCGCCGCACATAAATCTGCCCACCCCGCCCCTGTGGCGTGTCAGCCAGGACTAACAACCCCGTCTCAGCCCCGGTTTGTAGCCGAGCCCGGAGAGCAACACAACAGGGGTTTCGCCCGGGTCGGCCTCCTGACGGCAATAATCCCTTCACACCCCCGCGACACACACGCTCACCTCCTCTACCCCGGTCGGCCTGCGCTCGTGAGATTACATTCTCTGCTGCATGACTTTGCTGAATGCAAGTTGCTGTGCAGCAGGCGTCAGAAAAATATCCCTGGAGTCACGGCGGTAGCACCTTCCTGTCTGTACGTTGATGCGAATTATCGCTTGTTCAATCAGATTCATTCATAAATCGCACAATCAGACGGCGGACTCCAAAGTGCAGCAATTCAAAAAGTCTTATCTGCCCCGTCCAGAGTACCGGAGTCTATGAAAAGTCATGTAAACTGACTGCGGTACAGAAGTGCTTGAGGTTACATGCTCAAACAGGACTGAGTTTGAATGGTATGTGTCGAGCTCATGGCCCTGAAGTTTCTTGATGAAAAATCTGGCTGTGTTCCATTGCATCTGATAGGAAAACATGCCTTCTCCACTAATTTTGTATGCTGAGGGTATCTGACCTGCATGGAAGTGTCCGTGATCATAATAAAAAGTTTTAGCACGATGTAAAAATGCTTTATGGACTCCCATGTGCACCCATGAGAAGTTAAAGTCATCAAACCCTTGCAGCTGCATTAATTTTGTGGACTGTCAGACTCGTTCCTGCACATTAGAAGTGGCAGTTGTGCAGTAAAGCATTGCATTAGCATGGCTGTGGTTTCTGCACAGCTTGACAGTGCTGTCTGTTGGCTGAACAGAGACTCTGTAGTTGTAATATTCCCCACAGATGTAACCTGACAAAGCCGCAGCGACTCTGTGCAAGATCATTGATTCCGTATGGTGTGTAGTTAGTTAGCGCAGTATTTGGAATGACAGCGTTTATTTGGCTAGAAAGCTGTTCACCTGTCTGACACTTCTGGATTTTGCTTGAAGAGCTTTCACAGTTTGGAATTAGTTGTGATTTCAAAGGATGAAGAGATTTTGCCATAATTAAAGCTTCTCAGAAATTTTAGATTTTGTTTTCAGTTATGTATTCGGTCGGTCACATTGTGAGATATGTCTTGTCACAATCACTAGAAATAAAGTAATTGTGACATGTAAAGTGACATTATGAGATATTAAATCACAATTATTGCATATAAAGTGACAAGGTGTGTGATATTAAGTCAGAAATATGAAAAGTCACAGTTATTCATTATAACACAATCACAGTAACTTAAGTCATAATTGTGACATAATGACCTGGTTTCACAGACAGGGCTTAGACTAACCCAGGATTAGGCCATAGTGCAATTACGACATTTAAGTAATTTTTTATAAACGTGCCTTAGAAAAAACAATACTTGGTCTTGAGAAAAAACAAAGGCACTGACATGTTTTAAGACCAATCAGTGCAAGTTTATTTTAGTTGAAACAGCTCAGACTACATTTTAGTCTGGGACTAGGCTTAAAAGCCTTGTCTGTGAAATCAGGGGTAAAGTCTATTGTGCGATATACATGAAAATGATCACATAAAAAGGACAATGTGCGATATTAATTCACATTTGATCTATAGTTCACCATTATAAGGTATTAAGTCAGAATTATGGCATGTGAAGTCATTGATGATATAATCACGAGAATAACGCTCGCCGAATTGTGATAGTCACATTGACGAAACTAAAGTGCCGATTCGTCAATATAATCCCCCCATACACAGCAAATACACATAGTCTCATACGACCCTCCCAATCAACTCAAGTGAGATAAGAGTCATGATTATGACCCCAGCGCGCTCACACTATGCATTATGGAACAACTACCATTGGGCAGATTACCACACCAGAATGTGCAATTGGATAAGTCAATAAAAAGAACTGATTTGTATTGTGCCAGCACACTCACAAGAATCCTATTGTGAGACTTTGTAAGTCACCGTCCTAGACTAGTTCAACTTAGAGATATTACAATCCACCCACATTCTGAGCACCTTCAACGCCGACCTAAACAGTCACCAAGCTGAGCAGATTTAAGGACAAAGTTGTTACAAAGTATACAGTTATGATATATGAAGCCTTACATTGTAAGAATACAGGCCATCCCTACCATCATGACGAACTATGAAGTACAATATCACACCAACATTGTCAACGCCCTTGTACGGACGTACCCGAACCCCCTCCAATACACAAGCAACCCACATTCAAGACCCACATCTAGCTAACCGTACCCTGATAGATCTAGTAATCTGAGAACCACTCATATTTTGGAGGTCTGAAGATATACAAGTCACAATCCAAGTGCTTTTTGGTGGGACTAGATTTCAAATTATGAACTCGATTTGCAATTTCCGTGAGATCACTGGTTAAGACCATTTTCCGTTTCAGATAAGACTAATTTTAGACAAAAGGACCCTCTTGGAACACCCGTTCAAGGCACAGCTCATGCCTATGGCCGAGAGGGGAACCTCTCATTCCCCTCTTTTTTTTTTAAAAAATTCCTGGACCCTTCGGTCCTGAGGTTGTTCTGTTCTGGACATATCTGCCGGACACCGCAGAATGACTGGTACTGAATGGACAGGATCAGTATTCTCATGCAGTCTCACCTTACGCTAGTGGACAAACAAACATGATGATATCACCATGAGCAGTTAAGTGTTAATGTTGACACTACACATTGGTGTCTTTTCACAAGGTTCAGGTTTGTTGTGCTACTCTGACCAATGGCAACTACGTTGTGTGATAAACGCCAAGTGGCGCACCGTCACCCCCTATTTATTGGTAGACTTTTGTGCGTCCACCAATATGGGAAGATGACCTACGATAATAACATCATACCACCCCCTCTTTCCAGGTTTCCCTGAACTGCTGTTCCCTAGATGCTTAAGGTGGTTTCCAATCACAGTCCACAGTTTGCATAAATAACACATAGGAGGCCTTATCATAACCTACAAATGGAACCAGACATGTTTTTTTAAATAATTAAAAACTCTGGCAAAAATCCAACTAAGCAAACTTAGCAGCAAAACCTAGCTGGTGAAGCTGGTCCCAGCCCAACGACCGCCCCTACTTGTCCCCCCCGTTAAGCCTAGTTGACGCCTGCGCGAAGTAGAATCCCACCTGGCTGCACCTAATCAGATCCAAAATTAACATGAGACACCAGCCCCTCAGCTGCGTGTTTTCCCTAGCGAGGCATGCAGTGTCTTAAACATTTTGAACCTGAGGCAAAATAAAAGCATTACAAATTTATTGCTGTATTCCTCCAAGCTTTATAGTGATTTAAAAATGATTACTGGTTTCCTCTTAAAGGGACAGCTGACCAAAAAATGAAAAATCTGTCATTAGTACTCTGTTCCACACTTGGTGACATACTTCGTCATATGAACACCCAAAGGAGAGGTTAAGCAGAATGTGTAGGCTGCTTCTTTTCCCAAACATTGAACCGTGTTATTTTTTACCAGTTTTTTTTAATCGTTTATGATCTCTTATGCTCACCAAGATGTCTTTTGTGTTTTAATACAATGAAAATATCATTATTGTGAAAGATTATTTTATTATATTTTCAAAATATTCGATGGCACGCTGGATTTTCAACGCCATACTCCCACAGTCTTCCGTCTGCACAGCGTCCTTCTAGAGCATCATGGTTCTATTTGATACTAGAAACCGCGTGCCTTTGTACTACCACATCTCATACCACATGCCAACCCCCTTTACTGTCATTTGATCAATTAAATGCGTACCCCGTGTGAAATTAAAGTATTAAAAGCCATTACAGACCACAAACATTGACGCGTAGCGTAAGTACGCCTGAATTCGTTTTAATATGCTATTCAAATATGTTTCATTTGTTTTTGGAGAAATTGACCCCCTGGGTTTATCCCCACTGATCCACGATATGGACAAACCGCTCCCAGTTCTCCCTCACAGACTATCTTCCCCCCACTGGCCCGACCCACACAAACCCGCAAAGCCTAAACCATTCCCACTTAGGAGGCCCCGCTTATCATTTTAAGCTTAACTATTCATTATTATTGTACAGAAGATTCCTCTGTTGAATTTAAATATGTGACACACTGAGAGGAATAAACTTCGTGGTAGAACTTCATTGTGCAGTACCGAACTTTCTTAACCTTAAACAATTATCTTTTATTTGAATAATACCTGTCTCTATCTAAGTGCTATTCATTTCTTAACCGGCGCTCAGAAGGCCTGCGCAGCCATATCTGACAGGATAAATGTGCCGGATTATACAGGCGATTTTCAGTGAAGATTCATACTCAGCTAACAGAATAGATCAAAACGATTATTCTGAATGTGTGTATATGCATATGTATGACGATACCGATCTCTCTTCCTCTGTTTTACAGATAAAAGGGAGAGAGCGTAGCAGCTAAATAAAGCGGAGAACAAGCCCGTCTCAGGACATCAGTCCAAAGAAGAGGATCTACCGGCAAAGAGATAAGAGGGGGAGGACAGGGAACGAAAGAGAGAGTTGGAGGATGAGAGAGAGAGAGAGAGAAAATGGGATATTGCGGCATGTGGATCTTCCTCTTGTCCCTTTCTCTCTTCTATCAAAGCGCCACTGCAGAGGCTGAAGGTAGACTGCTGACTCACGCTTTATCTACATGCGATAGGGCCTCTTCAGTCCCCAGTGAACTGCCAATATACCGCCCTTCAATCAATCACACTCTGAAAAGTTTGCAGGCAGGGACCAAAATTAACACTTGCCAAGCACTAAATGCGGGTAAAATTTGGTGAGCAACTAAAATTGAGTTAATCTCAGTAGACACAATGATATACAACCTTTTGTGTTAGGATGCGAGTTAAAAGTGAAAAAGAAGGAAAACTTCCAAGAAGAAAAAAATGTATATGTAAATCATGTTGTAAATTCCTTCTTTTTTCTTTAGTTCTTGATTTGACTAGCATTTAAGAAATTTTTACTCCAGAATTTCATATAAATTATTTTTAAAATGATATATAGATAAGTTGATATGCTAGATCCTAGTTAATAAGTTGGACCAGACAGATACGTATGCTGAAGTTAGACAACAGAAACACCAAATTATTTTATTTAATTTTATTTATTAGTTGAATAATTAATCACTAATTAGCTTTTTATCTATTCAATTATTTTGTTTTATTTTATTTTATTAATGTGGCATATATTATACAGTTATCCAGTCAGTGCTATCTAATTCATTTCATTTATTTTATTTGACTTTTATGAGTCACTTCTGTACCATTTTGTCCAGAAAAAGCCCCTTTATTTTATTTTTACTTTATAATGTCGTTATGTATTGAGATGCATATTTTATTTTTTATTTGTATTTTATTCAATTGTTTTATGAGTTGAATAATTTACAGAATAATCAATTACTTACTAATGTCAGTGCTTTTGTACTATTTCATATTTTATTTTATTTTAGTTTAATTTATTACTGAATAATTTAACAGTTACTCATGTTAGAGGATTTATTTTTTTCAATTTGTTTTTATTTTATTAGTGAATATTATGTAATTATTAATCAGATTTCTCTCTGACGTGTAATTTTAATTATTTAGGCATTTATTAATTTACTAGGAATGAATAATTCTCAGTACTTCATGTCAGTGCTTATCTTTTTCAAAACCTTATTTATGTGACTTTACTGCTGTCATGGACTATTTTTGTCCGGAAAAGCCCCCAAAAAGAAATGTCTTGATAAGCCCCACACCCTTACAAATTCTTCCAGTCTTGCATGAAGTTTGCAATAGGGAAGTCCCCCCTCCCCTCCGTCAGTACACTCAATTGCCATGTGTGTCCAGTCCTCCGATCGTCTGCACAAATTGAGAGACTGTACGCGTGGACGTGATCCCGTGGACCACCATCCGATTCCTTCCTCCCCCACACACATGGGTCCTGCGGAGGTGCCAGCAGGCTCCTGTCTGCGCGGCCTATCTGCACACTCCTGCAGCTTGTACTTGGTGCGCCTTCCGAAAATCACGGCTAACCTCTCTGATTTCCATCCCCCCGATCCGTCTGCAAAGAATCGTGTGGCGCGTGTTTATGGTTCCTTGACTGTGTGGTGAGGCGCTCGCGGCCGACAGGAGGGGAACGAGCGTCGCGAGATGTGAACATCTGGATTACGCGGATGGTTTTGCGCCGTCTTCGGCCACTTCTGTGAGGCTATACGCTGCACCCTGTCTTTCCACACCTCTCCCTTGCTTTCCCCCCCGCCGTTTCCGTGCCCGACTGCCTCGACCTGACACTTAGAATGTCCGTCCTCTTTAACACCGCGCTCCCGTCCCGTCTTCGCGTCCCCGCTCCTGAATCGTCGCCCACCATCCTTCGTCTGTCCCGCAAGCCAGTTTCTCACCCCCCGGTCATCCCCCCCTAACCGATGTCCCTCCCGGCCGACTCTTTCCTCATAGAGGCCCGGACCCCCTCGTCAGTCTCCGGCGGCTGCCACGCCCCGCTCTTACAACACCCCCAGTTCACGTCACCAGTTCCCTACACCACACCAACTAGACTCCAGCCTTATGCCTAACCTCGTCCCTTGACCCTCCGCGGCCAGCTTCCTTTTCTCACTTGATCATGAACCCCCAACCTCTTCCCCTGTGGCTGAATTATCTTTCTGGCAGGCTTGCGTGCAGCAGAGTGCCTCTGACGCCGCCCCCGAACCGCCCGGGACGGGCTAGGACGTCCAACAAATTCACACACTGACTGAAGCCTACTGTCGCCTGCGCTGCGATACGCCACCCGCATACCTTGCCAACCGCGGACGTAGTCTTACCTTTGCTGTTATCTTTTCTCGTCGCTGGCTGGAGAGGCGAGTCGGAGCCTCGCCATGTGCGGCACGTCTGCAGCACCGCTGCCGACTTTGTGGTGGGTGAGGGATCCCTCCCCACTACTAACTATGTTCACCTCCCAGAGGTCCACCCTACGCCTCCCCCGCACAGGGATATGAGACTACGGGGCTCCGTCGATCTACCCGTGCTATTACAAGCAGGAATCGCAGGCTAGCGTCAGAATGAACACGGCCGGCCACATACTCTGGTGGATATTCAACAGAGCCACGGCCGAAAGCTCATCACATCAGTCTGTCACGAGACCCCTGTATGCGCCCGTACCAGAACTTCCGCCCCCCGTTTTGCCTACTTTCTCTCTACATAGGCAGCAGTCCAGACGCCTAGAGGTCGGGCCCACACCCCGTTATGAGTGCATGGGATTGAACCATCTATTGCAACCAGGACTCACCGACATCTCGAAGTAGTCCTCACCATTAGCTGAACCCTGGATTAAGGCTGATGGCACCATAGACTCTCACCACCATTACGACACCACCCCCCCCTCCTAGACCACTCCCTGCGCCAGCGAGTGCCGATCGCAATGCTTCCCGGTGGTCACTGGAACCCGAGAAGATACGCCTAACTTCCTTGAGCGAATTCTTTGCATGATACTACTGCTTAGAGGTCTACTGTTTGCTGTCGCCCCTATACCCTAACCATCCGCCTAAAAACCACCTTTCGACGTTAGTTAAAACACGCCGGTCTCATACTCGCACTCACGCGTCTGCCAAACGCTTATTGGTGTGGAACCTCTGGTCATTTATGACGTAAATAGTGTGCGAACCGTGCAAACAATATGCCGCCTCCGCTAAGAAAATGATCACAAAAACCTGTTAAGAGTATATAACCCATCGAATGCACTGTTTACCCCCCACGACACCGATTTTCCTGGCACATGCAGCACTAGGATCATGAAAAGAGTGCGTTGAGCAAATTCACAGGGCTACGCCGGACACAAAACGATGAACACCTTTATTGAATCATTTTTTTGACAAATGAGGTTTCCAGACTTGGCCTTTTTGTTCATTTCTCATTTTAGAAATATTTAAACAAAAGACTGATAGTGTGCTTTGCCATTTATGATGTAGCAAGTGCAAGTCTCGTAACGTTTTTTTATTGACGTGATCACTATTGCTTTTGTCCTGGCATTACAGACGTTTGATATGTTACTGCTAGTTTGATTATGCGTTTTTATCCTACAGTGACCGCAGCAGTCCCATCCTGGAACGGATGCGAGGCCTGTCAAAACTCAATAGTAGCAGTCATAGCAGTGGGCGTTTAATTCTGAGTCTACAATCCGCTACGCCTATTCAAACGGAGCGTTCTGATTGGGGGGTCAAAACAGGACAGAAAATAGCTTATTACTTCTAAATTATGATGTTATTTGATGTAAAAATCTTGATAACATTATGTAAGTGAACTAGGAGATATCAGTACAAATAAAAAAGGCAGTTCATGACCCCTTTAAGGGTATGGGGGAGATTTCCAATTAGGAAGCATAAGTGATTGTGAATCAGTTTCACCTACTTTCCAGTAGTACTTGCAGTAGTACTAGCACCTACTTTGGTGCTTTGGTTCACCAACAGGTGTGCTGGAGAGGCGACGGCAAGAAAACCCCCCAAAAAGGGAATGGTTTTGCAAGTGGTGGTGACAGACAACTGCTCTCTCCTTATCCTTCCTGACTGTTTTGTCCCTAGTTTTGTATATTGTGTTAGGGTCGTTCTCACTGCTTGTAGCATAAGGCAGTACCTGCAACCCAATTAGGTTGCACAGGTAGTCCAGTTCTCTAGGATGGTACTTTCATACATGCTGATGCAAGGAGATTAAGGTGTCTTCCAGCACAGTCTCAAGAGCATGGAGGAGATACTGGGAGATGGTTTGTTACACAAGAAGAGCTGGACAGGCCGTAGAAGGGCAACAACCCAGCAGCAGGACCGGTATCTGCTCATTTGTTTGAGGAGGAACAGGAGGAGCACCAGAGTGGAGTGCAAGAGTCCTCAAAAAATGACCTCCAGCAGGCTGCTGGTGTGCATGTTTCTGTCCAAACTGTCAGATATAGGCTCCATAAGGGTAGCATGATGGCCTGACGTCCTGTAGTGGGACCTGTGCTCACAACCCAGGACCATGCAGCTCAATTGGCATTTGCCAGTGAACATCAAAACTAGCTAGCCAACGGTAACCTTATTGCTGTTAGGTACCGGGATGAAATCCTCAGAGCTGCTGTCAGCTGGTGCAGTGGGCCTTGGGTTCCTGCATGATAATGCCCAGCTTCATGTGGCCGGATTGATGCCATCGACTGGTCCTCACATTCCCCAGACCTGAATCCAAGTAGCACCACACACTGTCCAGGAGCCAGTGCTGGGAGATTACTTGTAAATTGTAGTCCGTTACTTACATGACAAAACATTGTAGTCAGTTTTAGGTAATATAGTCAGACTACTTTTAGATTACTTTTGACTTAACACGTTCATCACATTGATTTAAATAGAATGCCTCTAGACCCTCAGCGCTGCCTGCAGAGAGTATCCTCACTGGACCGTTAAAGTTTGCTTTTGATGAACTTCCCTATTGCATGAAAGCAGTTTTCTCTTTTAGAATGCTGTATATGAGTGATAAATCATTAAAGCCTGCAGTGTTTGTTCCCTTCTGCTGTGGGTGGCACAGATTTTCCCAACTCTGTGCAGCAACCTTTCCCGGAAATGAGACTGAACTTTTTATGTAGTTCCTGCCAGATGATCAACAACATTGTGCAGTTTAATGCATATACTTTTGTTTCCAGAGCTCTATTGAGTTCTGATTTTATAATAGCGTCTGTCATCTTGTGGTGGTTGGGGGGGAAACAAGAAAATTTCAAAGCATTCTTCTGAGAGTGAGTTAGAGGCGTTGAAAAGCTCGGGATGTACTTGTCGTCTTCAGTTTTGTTTATTTTAGGTGTGGGTGTGTGAAACTATGTTCTCTCATCTGTGAGATCTGGCTGTACATTGTCCGCTGCTATTAAGTCTAATCTAGTACTGATTAGCTCCTGCCTAATACAGCTCATCTTTGGAGAGTTATCTGATTCAGAGGACATCTGCAGTCCACTTAGTGCCAGGCATTACAAGTTTCACAGTGATTGTGCAATCACCTCATGACCAAGGCCACATTTGCACCAATCAAAGACAGAAAAAAATGAATATTTGGATACAGTTTAAGGATGCACACTACCAGAAAAGAAGCTCAGAAAACATCCTGAAATTGTAGGTCATATGAAACCATAACAAGCACTAGATGACTGGACTTCTCTTCTGATCTGAGCCTTTAGCTGCTGTTCCTGTTTAATGTGCTTTCTAAAGTGCAGGTCACTTGGCATAAATTTACAAGCTCTTAAAATCTGTATTTTCTCTGAGTCTACACTGCCATCTAACGGTGGCCAAACACATTGTTGCTGGGTGTGAACAAGATGAGGATGCACCCTTCAAAAATATGATTCAAAATTGAACTAAGAATGTCAAGTCAGTTCAGTTCCTGAATTTGATTGAAATATGATGCAAAAATTCAATTTAATTTCATACTAAGCATAACTAAAATACAATCAGGAAAATTCACATTTGATTGATTTTTGAGAGTAGTATAATTTAAATAATTGTGATAACACTTTAATTAATGCAATAACAATGTACTAATAACTAACAATGTGCAATACATTTGTGACAGTGTAACGTTAGTAAAAAAATTTAATGTAAAAAATGAACAATGTTCATTGTTACATGTTGGCTCAGGTCCATTAGCCTAAATAATATTAACAGATACTAATTTTGATAATGTATTAGTAAATGTTGAAATTAACATGAACTAAGATTAATAAATACTCATGAAGTATATTTCAGTTGGTATTCATGTTGACTAATATCATTACCTACTGTTAACAAGTAGTCTTATGTAAAATGGTCATAATATTTTCATATTTTTTCATTACTATACTCAAAATGTGCGGGATATTATCAGTTGTATATTTTTAATTGGCATATTATAGTTAATCAATATTTAAAAGATTACCTATCAATAATTATATCAATTCAAACAAAAATTCAAAAATAATTAAAATTGAATTATATTAATTCAAACTAATTAATAAATCATTAAATTTATTCAATGTTCATTTTATGTATGAGCCCTGGAAGAAGAATTCTCTAATTTAACATAAATAATGTCAATAAAAAAAATATGACTTGTAATAGACAAGGCTTTTTATTGCACGAATGAAATACCCCTATTATGTTTATCTTCTATGATTTATAATACTGAAATCCATCTTGCTTTCAAAACAAATCAGGTTTCTGTGGTGTGTATGTGTCCAATCCCCCTGAAGTATGCCTAACTTTCTCAATATTAAATATTAACCGTCTTATTAGAACAATTTCGTTTATAAAGCCATTCTCTTTTTTTTCTTTTCAGTATGTCGTACTGCCATGCCTGCTGATATTGTGTTCTTGGTGGATGATTCCTGGTCAGTGGGTCCGACCAGTTTCCAGCAGATCAAAGAGTTCATAGCGGACATCATCCGAGCCTTCCACGCCCCCCCACCCCCCCCCAGGGAAGTGTGGCTGGACAGGAAGGCATTCGCTTTGGAGTGACTGTCTATTCAGACTTGCCCAGGTCAGTATACATACTGAGGCGGGTTAGTGTTTGCACAACAGAGAGACGATTTCTGCTATGAGAATGATTATGAGAGAATAAACACTATAATATATAATGTGTATATTCCTGACCTCAGTAAGCACAAATTGACTGCTTGAATATTCTATGCATCTGGCTGTGTCCTTGTTTAGGATGCGTATAGCTCTGACGGATTATTCGACTCTGGAGGAAGTGCTGAGAGCAGTGGAGGAGGTGCCATATGAGGGAGGCAACAGCCGCACCGGCTTGGCATTGGAATTCCTTGTCGAGTCTGTGTTCAGTCCTTCTATCATCAGAGACAACGCCCCAAAGGTGTGACACTTCAATCATAATCACTTCAAAACACCTTTTTCATGCCTAACCCAACTGCGAGAGAAAAGGACCATATATGCTGCATTATAAGTGCTTCATAAATAAAAAAGACAAGTTCACACACAACAAAACCCATGTTAGAGGCACAACAGAGATTTTAAAATGACTTTTATACGACATTGCATATTTACTCAAAATGTTAAGTGCCTTGACACAACAATCAGTTTGTCCACACCAGGCACGTGCCACATAGGGACATAAAAGGGGGCTGAGCACATGCCCTCTTTTTCTTCCACGAGAGAGGAAAGGCCTTTTTTCTGGGGAGGTATTCTTTTTTGATAAATGAAATATATGTAGATATAGTGCGCGTGTGGTGTGTGTTGTATTTCTCTTGCGCACAGCTTCCCTGTCAAACTAATAAAAAATCCAAACATCAGGTCGGGTCGGGAAATGTAGAGACTGTAGAGTTTCGACTTGTAGCACACATTGATCGGCACATGCGCATCAGGCAGACCAGTAGCCCTCACTGCAGAACAAAGATCCAGGGAGCGGGGTTGGATCCACATCTAGGTGGAGATGGTAGGTTTAGGGGTGGAAATGGGTGGGTTTAGGGATCAGGGGGTGGGGACGGGTAGGTTTAGGTATATCATGTAAGGTGGGAGGAGTTGGATCTGAAACCAACCACGCCCCCTGGATCTTGTGTTCAGCAGTGAGGAACCCAAGTGAAGCCCTCCTCCCTTCCAGTTGTGTTTGTCTGGTGTGGAAGTGAGTGGTGAGAACAAAAGGACTAAAAGCTATCGTCCTCGAATTTTACAAGCTAATACACAAAAGGCAAAAGTAGTAATTGGTCTTGCAACATCATGACTCAGGAGCTACATGATTCGTTCACTGCATGGATTCAGTTTATGAAAAGGCATTAGAATGATCACAAAATTCAAGATAGGGGGCAGAAGAAATGTTCTAGTTATTATAATTCATATAGTACTCAGTAATTCACCGAGACTGACGTTTTTCCACCGTAAAGCGCATGATTACAAAGTGATATGTTTTATACATAGTTCAATACACAATTAGTTAACATTAAGTTACTTACTTTTTAGACACAATATTGACTGTTTTTGCTGTATTTCGCCAACAAATATAATTCCAATTGGCGTCTCTGAGCAACATGACAGTGGTGCGTTCCTGAAGAATAAAACCGTGTAAAGGATTCGGTTCCGTAGCAATGATCACTTAGAACAGTGACTTGTTTTTTTTTTGGCTGGCCAACCTACTGGCGTTTTAATTCACATTAACGTATCTTTCATTTTTTTTTATTAATTTTCAAATTCAAGTATTCACCGTTGTATGTTTTAAAAATCAAAACAGTTGATGCATTTGTAACTGCAGGTTAAATGCATTCATGTCCTTCATTAAACAGTGTGTAAACGCATCTAAATGCCAATTCAGGTGCAGCTTCTGTGTTTCCTCTGCATTGTAAAGATGGATTTTGTCAATACTGATTTCATTTAAAAGGTAAAAATCTATTTAAACTTATTTGAAAAGATTAATTTCTATCACTGCTGTGAACTGATCACAAACAGAATATGCAGCATATCAAAAACTTTAGGAGTCTGCTGTCCACGGTAGTCCTTAAGATATCAGCACAATAACACACTCAGCCAAATATAGTCTAATTATCGTTATCGACAAAATTCCAGAAAATATTGAGATATATTTTTTGTTACTATTGCACACCCCTAATATATTTAACGTTTTGTTTAGAATTTAAAAAAAAATAAAAAATATGAGAAGTGCCCTTTTTTCCACTTGAGCCCCTAACCCTCAAAATGTCTGTGCACGTCCCTGGTCCACACTGACCACAATTTGCTGCACGATATGACACAATCACAGCCAATCAGAAGATATTTGATGTTTCATGTACAGTTATGAGGATCAGGATTGTGAACCAAGGACATTTGGAAGTGGTCAGGGCTACACACTTAAAAATAAAGGTTCCAAAAGGGAAGCTTTTTCAAGTGATTCCTAGAAGAACAATTTGGTCTTAATGTAAAGGACTTAATGTAAAGAACATTTTTTAAATCTAAAGAGCCTTTTCCAACTATACTCTTAAAAAATGAAAGTTCCAAAAGGAAATGCCATGCCATATAGAAGAACCATTTTGTTTCTCTAAAGAACCTTTCAGTGAACAGTTCATAAAACAACCGTTTTCTCCTTATTGTGAAGAACATTTTAATAATCAGAAGAACCCTTTTCCACTATAAAGAAACTTTTTGTGCAATGGAAAGGTTCCATGGATGTTAAAGGTTTTTCATGAAACCATCAATGCCAATAAATAACCTTTAGTTTTAAGACGCTATAAAGAGCCTTTTGTGCATTTGAAAGGTTCCATGGATGTTAAAGTTTTTCATGGAAGCATAGATGCCAATAAAGAGTGCACCTAGCATGACGATGCATGAATGTAAACCAATCAAATGACAAAGTCATGCTGCTTGTCATGGTCACATCTTGTACTGTTTTATTTGCACCTCATTCGCACCTCAATACTGAATCTCAGTGATATCTGCACATGATTAAAACTGCAGCAAAGTATTTAAATGCTACATTTCCAAATGAAACATCCTGTCACATATACACAGAACAACCTTCTAATTATATATCTCAAAGAGCTGCACCTGCAATCACTCTATTGATTCTGTCAGGACATCACGTCCTGCGCTGCAGTGCACACCGCAGTGTCCCACCCATCCTAATTTAGGGCTTGATTAGGATTCCAAACCGCAGCTGCTGGTCTTGCCGTAGAGCACCTGGTGTGGAGAAATGAGCGGGCGTTTATAATGAACTGCAGAGATTTCACCTTTTATTAAAACTCTCATCACATACATACACTGTAATGGCATGCTAGTGTAGAGTGCATAAAGATGAACCCAGACGCAGCGCGACCAATGCTGGTGAACTTTAGGTGACCCAGGAGATGTTTCCTTTTCAGAATACTCATTTGTGAATGTAAGCGACTTTGCAGGTTTGGATCTGCTGCGGTCGGGGAATTATGTATGCAATGAGATGATAATTCATGCTGTGTGCTTTCAAGGGCATCAGTATCAGCGTGATGCTCTTAATGGCAGATTGAGTCCTTTAACAAAAATGCACACTTTTGGGTGGATTTCATGAAAGCTGACAAGGAAAAGTCCCAGTCATATTTCACACCAAAAATCAAAAGCAAAAAAATCTGCATAAAGACAATAATGTTGTTGTTTTCAATAAATTATATTTTTCATGACATAGAAGCATATTTCACCTCTCAGATTACTGTAATGCATTATGGTAATATATTACAGTAATGAGAATCATTGTTGAAAATAATAGGAATAGTAAAAGTATGTGTTGATGCATTTTTGTGACTAAAATTGGAGTGGAAAAAAAATGCCTGATCGTCCTGAAAATGTCACAATGCAAAAATGTAATGTTCCTACTATAAATGTAGGCCTCATTTTCTATTAGCAAAATATAATTAGTTTTTTTCCTGTTAACATTTTATTTTACAGTCCTGTTCTACATTTATGTGCAATATACTTACTATAATAACTGACTCCAAACCTAACCTTAACCCATGTTAAGTCCATGTAGTTCCATCATCATATGTTGTGTAAGTACACTGTAAGCACTGTAAAATTAAGTACAACCTTTTTCCATTAAGGTTAAATACAAGTTGGACTTTCTCGACAGGCTTCTTGAGATTTACCCTTTAATATATTTCTGTACATCTTTGAATTTTGCAAGATTTGATAAAAAAAAAAAAGCCGGGGTATCTTCACGTTTGACCCAGTTTTATTTGTTTTTTCCGTTTACGCTAAAAGTAGCTTTGTATTTCTGTAGTTGATATGTCCAGTTCATTAAGTGTAGTTTTTTCCCTCCAGTATTAAGATATTAGACAAAAATAAAGCTAATTTTTAATGACCATTAACATTTTTTGCATTGTGACAATTTTAACTACAATTAAGCTCATATTTGAGTGTGAGATTCACCCTTTTGCATGTTGGGATCACTAAAGCATCACTTTATGTTTTTCTCTTTTTGGGGGGGGGCCTCAGATTGCTGTTCTGATCACTAATGGCCAATCAGATGATCCGGTGGACGGTCCAGCTAAAGCTGTAACAGATAGTGGGATTTCCCTGTTTGCTGTGGGTGAGTTGAAAACTTTCTATTAAGAGTTGAAAACTTTCTATTAAGTGTTTGTGTTGTAGTTTGAATGGGCATGACGCATCTGTTTGCACTCTCTCGTGTTTTGACTTGTAGCTCAGAGTAACTATAGTGCAGTGATTTACAGTGAATGGTAATATTGGTGAACAAGGCAAGACATAAAACAAGTGTATGTTTGTGTGTGTCAGCCTTGTTTCCTTGACTTTTTTCACGCTCTTTCTGTTTTGACGCCCAGAGTGCTGAAATAATTATGGCTCATTACCCGGTGGCTGACTAATTGCTGTAATTTTTCATCAAGCCCATTCCTCTTTGCCCCCCCTTCATCACACACACACACTGACACCGTGTCCTGCCTTTCTAATCAGTTTTCCCAGAGAGACATGAATATATCAGGCCGCTTGACACATCTTTGAGACACATGTACAGCAGGGTGACATGCCGTGATGTTCTCACATCATCACTTTACAGCTGATACACTGTCTGATAACACTTCAGCAGGCCTGAGACACATGAGGGTCATTTCTATGCACACACACACACACATGGCCTCCATGTTATGACAATTTTAAAATAAAGTCACGTTGGAGTTGTGACATAGTGGTTAATGAATAGTAGTGGTGCTCATATGGATGATGAAGGTTTGAATTTGACCTGCAACGTGCCCTGATTCCATAATATGTAAGAATTATGATGTCAAACTGTGTAGAATCTGTGTTATTTTGACTGGTGCTGTGTGTCTATCAGGGGTGAGGAACGCCAATCAAGCTGAGATGAGAAAAATGGTCACAGAACCCCATGAGGAACATCTACTGCTCAGCCCAGATTTCTCCTTCCTGGAGAAACTTCTGCCCAAACTGTCTCGTCGCATGTGCTTCACTGCTTCTGAACCTCCCCGGCCTGTTAAGCAAAAGCCACCTGGTAAAACCTCCATGAGTTTTGCTAATGAAAAATGAAACTTATCTTGATTGATTGATTGTAGCCAAAGGTTTTTGTTGCAGTCATTACAGTTCAGCTTCACTAAACTCTCACCTCCTTGGCTACTTTTGCTCCCTTAGACAAGCTTTACAGAAGATACCATAAAAATAAATGGGGGGGGGGGAGATTTTGATGTGGGGTGAAACAGTTTAGGTAACAAACTTACTTAAAGCCTTTATGTTTATAAGCATATAAAAGTAGGTTAATGCAATAATAGCTTGTAAAGCACCATATAAGCATTGTACATATATCATGAATAAATTGTAACACAGGTAATACATAAACACTTATCAATTCATTGGTAACTAGCATTTTAAATTCGGTTATAAGTATTCAACAAGGATATAATTGTATTACAATGCACATTATGACTAATATAATGCATTCTACCCTTTAATAACCTTTTATAATGCATTATACATAAAGCCTTTAAGTAAAGTGTTATTCAGGTTAATTTTCAGTAAAATGCACATAATTAGTCATTATTTAGTTAGTTTTTTGTTTGTTTGATTGTTTTAAATACAACAATGTTAAATCAAATTGCACAGTAACATGAGTTATTGCTTCTATTAATAACCTAAATGTGTACATACATTATTTAACATTAATTTTGTGGGCTGAGTGACCCAAGTGACCTGTCGTTTTTACACATTTTTAAATAATTTCCACAAATACTTAAATGGTTTGCATTCAAAAAGTGCAAAAATATTGTCTGATAATATATCAGGCAGCAGTGAATAGCTAATTCTGTCTTATCCTGTGTGCTGTTCTGTCTGCTGTAGTGCTGAAGAGGATAGTAGGACCTAAAGATCTGCAAGTGAGCGAGCTGAGTTACAGCTCTCTGCAGCTGACCTGGAGTCAGGCCACAGGAGACGTTACCGGCTACAGGCTGCTCATCACCCCTGTGTCTCCAAAGGGCCATCTGCTCCCGGCACAGCAGAGACAGGTGAGACATGGTCACCTGTGCATATGTACACCCCATGCAGCAGAGCACAGCAGATGGAGGGCTGCACATGGACCAGTTTTCTTTATGTGGCAATAAGCTAATATGTTTACTGTGTATTTGCAAGTGTGCATGTATGGTTTGTTCAGAATATATTCTTTTCTCTTCGTCTCTCAGATTGATCTGAAGGGAGATATTAGTAGTACTCCAGTAACCGGGTTGAGTCCTAAGACTGAGTACTCCCTCACTTTATATGCCATCTATCCCGGACGCATTGGAGAATCTGCCACTATTACCACAGAAACCAGTGCGTTTTGAAATTTACACACTAAAAATGTCTCTAAGCCTGATAAATGTACATCTTTCATTTATTTGTACGCAAACTTTCCCATTGTCTAAATGCAGTGTCCTAGCATGCATATGCTTTCTTTTCAGCTGTTCTGCCACCGGTTTCGAACTTCCGTGTGATTGAAGAAGGACTGTTCTCTTTACGCCTGGGATGGACGCCTTTGCTTGGAAAAGTGGATAAATATAAAATTTATGTTCCAAGAAGTGAGAAATCAACGCACACTCTGAAACTGAATATGAGATATTTTAAAGATGTTGTTTTAAGAAATTCCTTCATTTGTTCTCAGTGGACAGACCCAGCCTCATTTATGATCAGATACTGTCGGGTGACGTCTCCTCTCACGTGATTGACACTTTAGAAGAGGACAAAGAGTACACAGTCGAGATCTACGCTGTCTATCCTGAGGGCCCCAGTGAGACTGTATCTGTCACCGGGAAAACTTGTAAGTCTGTCTTCTGTCTTCTGTTTCGTTCCTTTTATAGTATAGTTTAATCTGACGCCTCATGTACAAATTCTGCCCTTCAAAATTAATACAGTACCACAATGATGGCATCGGAAACTTTATGTACTGTACCACAGCACTGAATAATCACCATGTCTCTGTACCATCATGGTATTAGGTACTTAAATTTGGTAGTCTAATAAGGTTTGTACAATGGTGCATGTCCAAAAAAAAAAAGAAAGAAAGCTCCTATTTAGACTTCCTATTTCATGCCCACTTTATATACACATGATAGTGGTTTTTTGTTGATATTTTGTTTACAAAATATTATTGATGCAACAGCACATTATTACACACATATGTACTATAATTTCGTATATATAATATATATATATATAATATATATATTTAGACACACACAACACACACACACACACATATACGTCTATATAAATATATATGTAGTATGTAGGTATGTATGTATGTATGTATGAGAGAGGAGAGAGAGAGAGAATGTAGAGGGGGGGGGGGGGGGGAGAGAGAGAGAGAGAGAGCGAGAGAGTTTGAGAACAGGTATCTGATTAAACAAGTTTTTAATGTTGTGCATCAATACTGATGATTGGTAATAAATAATAATAATAATAATTTAATAATAATAATAATTACGTATTATTAGTATTAATAATAAATAGTTATTATTGTTTGGTTAGACCTAATAATATGACTTTATTAAAATAAGTTGTTAATAATAATAATAATAATATAATACTAATAATAATAATAATAGGAATTATTGTGTGTATTTATTATTTAACCACCAGGATGGCAGACTAACACATATCTTCATGAAGAAATCTTTAATATAAAATCTAAAACGTTCTCTTGTGTTTTTATGCTTTTGTGTATTTATTCATTTTGTTTATTTATTTATTTTTCGATTTTCTGTTCAACTTTAGTAAAACAATTATTATTATTTTTATCATGCATTATCATCCTATTTTAGAACGCTGCTCTTATCCTTCTCTGTGTGTTGCAGTGAAACTGGTCCCAGTTGATAAACTGCTGGTGCAGAATGCCACTACAGACACAGTTCAGGCCCGCTGGTCGTCTGTTAGAGGCGCCACAGGATACAGACTCACCTGGTCATCATCAGGTAGCAAGCGCTGAGCTACTTCAATATTAAATGCAGCCTATTTAAAAACATAAATGTTATACATATCCCTACTTTCATATTTCCGCAGAGGGACACATAGAAAACGTGAACCTGGGAGACAACTTTAATTTCTACATGGTGCAGGGCCTGCATGCTGGCACAGAGTACACTATCACTATCAACCCCATCTTTGTGGACATTGAAGGGCCTGTTACCTCTGCCAAAGCTAAGACATGTGAGTACTACACGTGAACTATAAGGGGCCGTTCACACAGGACACATGCTTGCTTTCCAAAACAGCTAGAAGGAGCCAACACAATGGAACCGGGGTTTCAATATATGATATTTAACTCAACACAGTGTCTTAAAAACATCTAGACATTAAAAATAGTGCAGACTGAGTGTGAAAAGATACAATAAATCATTCCACGTATGAAGATGCTGATGCTCTCTCTCTTTGTCTCAGTGGAAAGCAGTGCAGTACAGACCCTGAGAGCGTCTGCGGTGAGCACTAGCAGCGCTGTTACCTCGTGGAACGCTGTACCTGGAGCCACAGGCTACAGATTGGCCTGGGGCCCTACTGCAGGTACCTATATAAGTACCTTTTTTCCATCTCCTTGTCCTCCATTTGGCCGTTCTCCACTTTCCAGTTTCACTTTGTAGTCTGTTTCCCTTTTCATTTCCTCTCTCTTTCTGATTTATAGTCTCTTTTTCATGGAAGCGACAGGTTGGTGACAACATGAGGTGTCGCTGTGCCGCCTCATGACTCATGCCGTCAACTTTATCTGTGTGTTTAAGAGAATTTGTGTGTGTGTAAGTTTGGGGCTCTGTGTGAGAGAAATGAATTGATGGCACCTCAGAGCACCTCCAAAAGAAGAGTCTTTGAAAGTGACTCCTTTCTGCCACTGTGATGGGCTGCGGGCATCTGCTTTAAAAGAACGACCTGGAAGAACATTCTGATGAAGGAGAGCTCTGTGACTCATACCACACACTCTGACACATACATACAGATGAGTCTGAGGATGAGTTAATGGAGAAAAGGGAGAGAAACGGAGGGAGAGAGAGAGAGACAAAATTAGAAGTTAGATGTTAGTATTTAAAAAAATTTTTAAACATGGAAGTACAAATTATTATTATTTATATCAAATTTAAGTTTAAAATATAAATATTACATGTTGCTGTGTATTTGTATGATATTATACAAAGATAGATATATTTTATTATATATATAACAGTATATAATGATATTAATATATCTCTATATGCATTGAATTTAGTCATTAGCAGACGCTTTTATCCAAAGCAAATACAAATGAGGACAATAAAAGCAGTCAAAAACAACAAAAGAGCAACAATATA
>JADLZN010000387.1:421910-458375 GCA_018155175.1 Sinocyclocheilus anophthalmus | reverse complement strand
AATACGTCATCCTCTTTGCTGTCTTCAGGAGCCGTCTGTTTGAAATGCGTGTGATAGACCAGGGTGGGCGAGCGTTGTGGAGAGTGTGTGCCTCCGTGTCTGAGGTTTCTGACACTTGAGGACACACACGATCTATGTGTCATGTGTCTTGGTCAGGAGCTTGCACGTTCAGTCCTCGAGGGCTCTGAACGCACACATTGTGAGAGTTTCCAATGAGAAGTTCCGTTCGCGTTTGTCCCTCTTCTCGAGTGATGAGTGAAAAGCGTTTGTGTCTTGCGGTTCGGGTCCCGCTGCTGCCGAGGCACGGCGAGGACTCAGATCGTGGGATTCGCGGCTTTGACACACAATCTATGCGTCTTGTGTCTGGGTCGGGAGCTTGCGTGTTCAGTGCTCGAGGGCTCTGAACGCGCTCATTGTGAGTGTTTCCAATGAGAAGCTCCGTTTGCGTTTGTTCCTCTTCTCGAGTGATGAGTGACAAGCATCTTTGTCTCGCGGTTCAGGTCCCGCTGCTGCTGCTGAGCCCTGCGAGCCTCGGATCACAGACTCTCCGGGGTTAATATGCTCTATGGGTTATCTATCCCCATGTAGAGCCACCTAGTCTCGCATCGCCTGAAGGAAGTGTGCCTCTGTGTTTAATTCTCAACTCGAGGCACATTTGTTCTGGCTTTCGCTTTTGTCCGTCAAGATCACGCATGTTCAGAGTTAGTACACTCATTGTGAGGAGTCCGATGGTCTAGCTCCACTCGCGTTTGTTCCTTTCCTAGGGCTGAACGGGACAAGGTTTTGTTTTCCGTCATCACCGTTGCCGCGGCACAGTTTATCCCACCTCACGGTCATCGTTTTGATCTGCGGCATCCGCACACCCTCTCTATACGGGTTGTCAGATGCCACAGATATCATTGGGTTGTTGTTATGATGATGAAGTGTGAGCACGGAATCGTTTCAGCCTGATCCTGCGAGATTGTGGGTGGAGCTATATTCAGCTCGGCCGTGCCTCTCTAATATGCATGTTATTGTGTATGGAGAGCCTCGCTGGTTGTGAATATATTTATATACTCTGTGGAGAAAGGCTTGCGAGCTTTCTCTCCCAGGGTGTTTCAGCACATGGTGGTTATGGGGAATGTTCCTTCCTGTGTTAAGCTGGATGGGTTTAGGAGTGGGCTGCCTCACCAGGCTTCTGTGTAGTTTTAAGTGGGCGGTCCCTCTGAATTCCGCTTAGTGGGTTTGGGCTGAGTACACTGCTTCCCCTCTTCAGGGTTTTAAGTGAGCAAAGCCTGCTCAGAGTATAGCTGCCTGCGGATGTTTATGCTCCAGCTCAAGCTTACTTTGATCTGGAATATGGCGGTCTGAGGGCACCTATGTTCGAGCCTGGCTTGGGTTCCCCTTGGCACAAGCTCTCTCAAGTAAGCGCTGAAGTCTTTGTCCTGTCTTCAACCTTATCTGAAGGAACTGCCATTTGAGGGATAGCTGTGTCCAACCACCAAGTGTTATGTCCACTGCTTACATCAGGCTTTGATCTTGGACTGATGATGTTTATGTGTTCGCTCTTAGTGAATCATTTACTGATGGCCCGGATCTCCCTCTTGGGAGCCCCTGGTCAATGACATGGTGCTTCACTAGCCTACCGTGGGATTGACATGGATTGGGAGCCTCCTTAGTATAGCCATCTGAAGGTGGTTATATTATAGCCATTTTTATGGCAGGATGGGCTTGAATATCTGAGGCTAGCTGTGTCTTACTGGCAGTTGCGGTGAGCCCTCTCCTTGAGTGATCCCCTTTCCTAGAGCCTAGCTATCTGAGGATAGCAATGTGCTAGCTCGGTGATTGCTCCTCTGCTTAGGGTTTTAAGTAGCGGTCTCTTGAGCCCTTGCCTAGACAGTGCTATCTCCCCTGCTAGGGTTGTAAGTAGATAGGTCTAGATAGCCCACTCTCTGTGGTCTGGGCAGCTTTGCAGGAAGGTTTTGTTTGGCTATCTAGGCTAGCTGTGTATGGTTATTCTGGTCTACAAGCCTTCATAAGACCTTTAGGACATAGCTATCTGAGGATAGCTGTGTTCTTGCTCAGCAGCTACTCTCTTTACCTGCTATTTATGTAGCGATCTCTAGATCCTCTAGAGGCTTTCTAGTTAGCCTCTTCAGTGGTCTTGTATATCCAGGCTATATTGCTCACGTAGCATAGTTTTCTGAGGATAGCTGTGTTCCTGACTTGGGTGGGATGTTCCCCTTGATCTATTCGGGTTCCCTCGTTTCTGCCAAGTTGTGTGAGCGGCTCGTGGCACAGTGGTATGGCCCCTTTCTGAGGAAAGGCTTGGTGTACGTCTGTCGCTTCCTTGGTGCTCCCCCACCAGGTGGACAGGCATGCACCTCGGCACGGCGTGGTTGGATTTCGTTCCCCAATGTGCCCCCTAGGGGGCGCAGCGTGGAGTTCCCTAGAAGGGGAACATCTTAGGTTACGCATGTAACCATGGTTCCCAGAGAGGGAACGAGACGCTGCGTCCCCTTGCCATGCCTTCGGCCTGCCTTTTTACGTCTCCTTCAGACAGCTAAGTGGATGACGTATTCAGCAGGTGTCCTTTTATACTTCCGGGCACCCTGCCTATGACGTCATGGGCCATGTGGACCAATAGGATTGGCGTTATTTGACATGTGCTTCAGACACCAGTCATGCTGCCAGCATTCCCCAAAGTGTCTCGTTCCCTCTTAGGGAACCATGGTTACATGCGTAACCCGAGACGTTTTTCCAAATGTAAAATTCGAAAAATCTGTAATTTACCCAGAGAATGTCTAGTTAGGGTAGATGACCTTCAGAGACAGACAGCAGGTAAAAGTGGTTCAGTCACAGTAATAAAGGCTTTCCCAGACAATGTCTACTTGTGAACCTCAAAAGAATACTACGGCACAGAACAATGGCCTTTCATGTCCGCCAGAGGATTCAGAGCACTCAACAACAGCCACAGAAAGGCCCTTTGCAATTCACAGACACACGTGTCTGCTGTTGATAGATGCTGTTATTTCTTCCTGTATCCGGACTGACTTATTTTGGTTAGTCATTTAGAAGGAAGACTCACAAACTGAGATACAATTGTGTATCTTTACAATTATATGTGTATCTACATGTGCAAGACCACAATTTATTGTATTACTAATTATTTTACTCATAGTAAGTATTCTGTGTGTGGTTTACCTAAAAGTTTAAACTCATTTTAAAGAGTTGTTAATATCAAAGGCATAATCCACTTTTTTTTTTGAAGAGGCACCATGTTAGTTCAGGATGACTTGGAGCTACAGTCGAGATAAGATTGGATCAAAGAAAAGAACACTTTTAAATAACTTAGTAGTTCTTTATATACTGCAAGTGTAAGACGTGTTAGTCTACTGTAGTTAGTCATACAGATTTTGTGTCGCTTGGAAGGGGAGCAAGGTTCAAACCAATACAGGTATATAGCCTGGCATACAAATATATTTTTAAATCAGCGTCAATCAATTTGATTACTATATATCTAATCTATATATATAGATATTGATTTAAATGATGATTTTTCATAGATCAAATAAATTCATTAATAAATAAGTCACGAAATTTATTATTAAGTATATTTAATTTAATATTTATAAATATTTACTGAAGCAAGTTAAATAAAATAAAAGAATGCATAAATGCACACAGTCAAAAAGATCCAGTTCATATCTATAAGTTAGCAGTGGAAAGCAGTGCTGGCATTCCCGTCAACAATTCCCTGTGTGACCGATTTGATGGCATCTTTCTTTCTTTAGATAAACTCTACGATAATTTTAACAGGAAGTTTTTATTGACAACATTGAATTGAACGTGAAATCAATAGTACTTTCTATTAAAACTTACTCGGCAATAAATCTTTGTCAAATAACTTTTAATTTAGCAGTGTATTTTTTTTTTTTGTTGTGTTTGATTTTTAGGACTTATTTTGCATCTCTGTTGTAATTAATGTAATTGATTATTTATGTCATATGTGTTCCATTATATTTTAATGTAATTGTGAGAATTTGCACCTTCTATGGGGGGGGCAGTTAAGTCATCTATCATGAGCTGTACTTATTGGTGAGCTTGAGTTATTTGTGACTTGTCTTCATCACACACCTGTGCTTTATTTTGGTGTTGTCATATATTTATAAATTTCAAAATGGATGGTAATATTAACATTAATTTAATAGGTTATAATATTAAAAAGTTAATGAATGCGAGATTTTTACTAATGTAAATTTAAACATCATATCTTTCAAAGACCTAAAACGTACAAAGTACTTAGCAAATACTCAGCTTTATTTTATTTCTCACTTGTTACACGTTACATGTACGTACTATTATAATAACAATAAATTATGCATAATTACATGCAAGTAACCCTAATCCTAAACTTAACCATATAGTAAGTACATGTAGTTACTTAATATTACTCAGTACTTAAATGTAAATTACACTGTAACATGGCAGCCTTAAAGAGGTCATATGATGCAATTTCAATTTTTGCTTTCTCTTTGGATTGTTACAAGCTCTTGGTGCATAAAGTAGATCTGTAAATTTGCAAAGACTAAAATTTCAAATCCAAAGAGATATTCTTTAAAAAAAAAAAAAAAGTTAAGAGTCAGTCACGCCTACCTAAAACAGCTCGTTCTAAAAAGGCTAACACGCCCCGACATGTCTACGTCACTATGTGGGAAGTTTTGCATAACGCCACCCAAATGTTCAGAAAGAAGGTGTAACTTTTATTCTCTGCTGTAGTATTGTTTTTGGCGTCCGCCACCGACACAAGCGCATGTCAGTAGATAGAGCGGCTGTGTGTTTCGTTATGAAAGCGGAACTACATTGTTTGGCCTTCCAAAAGAAGACGAAATCTCATATCGTGCAGTGCTGAGGGCTGATGCCGTGCTTGGGTTGTCTGAGCAGGAATACATCAACTACAGCGCTGCGCTGTGGATCGCTCAGCTCGGTCTTTCACTGTGGACTAGGGGGCAGAGTCCAGCCGGCGGGGTCGTCACTGTTGTTGCGCGCGAAAGCTCAACCTCATGGGCCTCCGCTTCCATCTTGAATTCTCAAGGAGCTCTCGCCGCGTTCTTTTGGAAGGAGGCACGGACTAGAAATAATGGTTAAGTTGTTTTACTTACAACACTGTCCAGAACAGTTGCAACCGCAAATATTCAGATGTGTGCAGGGGGCACATTATGGATGTACTGTTTCCTGATCCTGGAAGTAGTATACTACAGCATGCGCGCTGTTCTGACTCATCAGACTGTAATTACGCGTTTTTTGAATATTTAAAGAATGTCATCTGACGATTCGAAACCAATTTTTAAGCAGTGTAGAGTAGCACTTGTTGGTTGTAATTTCTGTATTCCCGTCACAAAAACCAGTACCATGGTTTTATGTTACGCGGGGCAGTATAAAAGGAAAAGACAGTAAAGTCATTATAAGTCCGTTGGGAGGTGTATGTCCGCCACTGGATGCAAGCAAATGCCATCAGTTTTAATGGGTTTTATTGGTTTTGTCTGGTCCTGGCCGGAGACGGCATCACAGTATGTTAGGGGCGTAACATTTCCGTCACACGCCTGAGGTATCCGACCAATCACAACGCACTGGATAGCTGGCCAATCAGAGGCAGCACCTCACGTTTTCCGACTGATGAGTGTTGTAAAAATCTACTCGTTTCAGAAAGGCTGGGCATAGAGGCGAAACAGTATGTGGAAATAATGTGTTTTTTTAACCTTAAACCGTATAAACACATTTCATTGCACCAAATACACAAAATAATGTTCTTTTTAGCAACATCATATGACCCCTTTAAAATAAAGTGTACTCAGAATTTCTTTTCCCGCTTTTCTTTTTGTAGTGGAACAGGGCACTTTAAGACTAAATGATTTATTAGGTCCTACAATAACCATGGTGCAACTTTATCGCACTTTTTTTTTTTTTTTGGGTACGAGTCATGATGGGGCCATTTGAATGGGTCTGATGCTTTTGGTAAATATTGACAGTTCCCCTTAGGGCTCAGTCAGAAGCTGTTATAATGTTGTGGGTCTGACACATCCTCATTTCCTATTCACTGTGCAGCACCCTCATTTACCTAGAATCTGTGTTTCCAGCCCAGATAATAATTAGCTTCACTTTTCGTTTTAGCTGACAAACACTAATCAGCCTAGGCAAGAGGTTAAGGTTAGAAAGCAAGGCTTTTTTTTGCATTCTGAAATCGAAATAATGAACGAATAAAGTCTACCTCAAAAAAGACGCTAATAAACATTCAGAATTTCAATGTTCTTGCACAGTTAAAATGGTAACCAGACGGCATTTCTATCACCATTTATGGACAGTATTGTCTGATCAGTGGCTTTGATGCAGCCTTTGCAGATAAAAGTGCCACAGTTAATGATAGGCTACTGCTGGTCCTTTAATATGAGCCTGGAGGTTGAGATCAAACAGACCGCGATGAAAGTGGCCTGCCGCTATCTTACTGGACAGAGATTTAAGATTAACTATAGCAGGCTCATAGCAGTTCACCTTAATCTTTTGGATTCTGGGATGCTTCATTGATATAAAGCGATATAGAGTGTTATCAAAGGATAATGTGAAGTGTCCTTATACAAGGGCTGTAATTGTCCGCTTAAGAGCCGATGTCATTTTGACTGTTTAAGCTTTGTTGGGACTAACACAACTGACTCACTCCTCATCCCCATTCAAAGCAGACACACTGGGGTTTATTTAATATGAGTGTCTAGAAAGGTCACTTTAAGTTAAGTAGTTTTTATTGTAGGGCGTGTGATCCAAAGCGAATTGCAGACACATTATAGTAATAGAGTCACAAGAGCCCAGCTGGCAGCTCCATTTGAAGTCACATGTGCTATGCGTCAGTTGACGTCATGATTTCCATTAGTGATGGCTTTCAAAGAATCCCTCTAAAAAAGTCTAGGCAACAGGTTCAAATAACTAGCACGTCCTAGATAGATCTTTGGCTAATGTTCTGGTAAGGTTCTCTCAAAGTTTCTTTAAAACATTCTTCCAGTAACTTTAATAGAATGTTTGTTCAATGTGTGAAGTAACCCGTACTCTGTCTCAATAGCCTACTTCCATACTAAAATAGGTAGGTGAAAAAGGCAGTATGCATAAAAGATAGTCATGTCCAAAATTCATAGTATTCTTAAACAGGGGCAGTGCGAAAGTGATCAGATGCCTGCGATTCCTGCCAAGTTATTCGTGAAGTGTGGCTTTCGGATGGATGCTTTACTAATTCGCATGAAGGCCAAAGGGAGGATATGTGCATAACAGTAAAGGCATGGCTAACTGTGTTTCCAATCCAAAGTGGCGAATTAACTTTTGTGCAACAACTATATATCGCATAAAACAGTTGCGAATACATTGCAAGCGTTTTCATCCAAGTCAAAAAAAAAACTTAACTTCTTGATAAACTGGCATTAAATATCACTTTAAAAAGTAGGTGAAGCCACTAAATATAATAATTTTCATATATGATCAATTATTTGCATCTCAAAGCAAGCAGACGAAACAATAAATGCTGTCATTTCTTTCAGAGGTGGATGCCTGCTTTTTGGGAACGCCCCAGTCGTGTACGACATTTATACATGACTTACTTTGATGACGACTTTGTTCTCGAGGGCATTTCACCTCGATCAGAACCGACCAAACAACATTAGATGCTATATGCTGTGACGAGATTGATCCGCTGTGGCTAGTCAGTTATGACAAATCCCATCTCATAGTGCAAAGTCACATGACTTTTTTTGATGCACAAGGTGGAATTTATTTGGTAAATGTTTTTCCATCGTAGTTTATGCACATTTTTTTTCTTATCGGATAAAAAAGTTGATCCTACTCAATTGTGCACATACGTTTTTTATGCGCATTATTTTTAGAAATTTATGTGTAGTCTGCCGTTTCTCAATCCAGCATTTTTCCTGCTCATGCTATATTCCAAAATGGCCCTGGCATAAAAATAGAAACATAGCTTACATGTGGAGCTGTACTAGGCTGTAATAGCTATGTCTAATTTAAATTCATACGTCGCATTATTTTACAGCTAGTAACTCCTTTTTTAACAGTCAGAGTAACGTTCAACCTATGGGGGAGGTATCTACGATACAAGGAGGCGATTGCATTCAAATGCAGTGCTGGTCTTACTAAAATTTTCTCAAAGGTAGAAGCAAAAACTTATTTTTAGGGCTGGGTAAAAAAATATTGATTTCTCGATTTTAATCGATTCTCATTTTACGAAAAGATTTCATTCTTTGATCCCAAGAATGGGAAAATTGTAGCGCATCTACCATCCAATAAATTTGCTTTGTGATTTTGTTACTTTTGATATGAAAGATTTTTTTTACAGTAATCATTACTCAAACAGTAAATACCGTTTTGCACTGTTTATCGTGGAGTGACAGATCACTGTAGCGGGGCCTGCAGTTCAGATAAGCGGCAGAGCGAAGTGGCACATGAACTGGGGCTAGTTGCAATAAAATTAGGGCACCCTATTTTAAGTACATGTTCATTTAAGGAACTAGTTTTTGACCATACTAGCAGTTGGCGAAGGGGTTCTGATAGTCTTACTGTTGCCCGCGATACATAATAAGACCAATCTTTACCGTTAGCTATAACTGAATTAAAAAAGTTACGACCAGTCTTTAAGAAAATGACTAAATTTTTTTAATTAGTCTAAACAGTTTTATTGGGCAACCAGTCGCGCCTGATGCGTCTCCTCACACTTCATGACCATTGCAGTTCATGAATAAACATGATAAACCATTCGGAAGGTACTGTTAAGATGAAAGAATACTAACTTACAAAATCGCTTTCTAGAGTTTTATTTGTGGGGGGGGGGGGGTATTTTAATTTAAACCGTATTCCGCTGTCTTCATGCAATTGCTGCAGCTCATGTTTCATATCACAGAAATATGTCAATAAGTCACGCTGTTGGGGGGGGGGGGGGGGGTTTGTGTAAACAATGTCACACATTAAATTACCATTAGTGAAAAAACATATTCGGTGACCATAACTCGTTAGTCAGCTAGAAAAATAAGCTGTAGAGAGGGGCATTTTGCTTAATATATGCACAATATAACATATTCATTATAATTTTTATTTTTCTTCAGTTCAGCCTAATTCATGTTTGAATAAATCCATCATGTTTTATGACCACATAACCTACCCATTAAATGTTTGCTATATTTCTAACTAGACATAATTAGAGTAGAAATATACTTATGTAATTGTAACTTCGATTATTATGAAAACTTTCACTGAGTGTAATTTAAAGCGTTTGTATATAAATCATTTAAATAACTCTTAGTAGGCTAGTCAACGTGACTCTGCATGTCGTCTATAGTTTGACTAGCATTGTTGAGAAATTTTGGCATGCGAAGGCTGTAGCCTAATCTATAACCAGAATTAATCAAATGAATTGAATTGCATGCCGAATTGAATGCAAATTGATATCTTGTGAGTCAGAATCGAATCGAATTGAGTGGACACTCACAGCATTTGTGTCAAAAACCCGCTATTATTTATACATCATCATGAACGTTTTTCTGAAAGATACACATATCTAGCGTTCTAGTTACTATGATTCAGCAGAACATTCAAAAAAACTACATTCCCCGATAATGTTTGCAAATTATCAATTGCATGTTTCTGCTTTAATCATTCCAGATAACCAAAAAATAAAAATAAGACATTTTGAACATTTTAAGAAAAGGTCCATTCTCTTTTGTGCCTCGTCTACATCAAATTACCAACATATTTATGTTAGAATCTATTGGACTGCCTTCACTTGTAAACATTGTTGATCTGTGGCATATTCTCTCTCTCCTGATTCGATGAGTGACTTTTCACCGTGTAGAAAGCAGGCTAATGCTATATATGTGCTATAAGACTTGCTTTTTGGCCAGAAGCGACAGTTTAATGTTAAAACACCTTAATGTTGAATTGGTTTCTTACACAGAGTTTTTCACTTTAAAAGACATTAATTGATGTTCTGGAGTGGTGTGGATTATTGTGATGTTTTTATCAGCTAATTGGACTCTCATTCTGACTCGACCCCGTCTTCATGGTTCCGGTGAGGCAAGTGTTGAAATGCTACTTTTCTCCAAATCTGCTCTGTTGAAGAAACAAACTCATCTACACCTTGCATTGCCTGAGGGTGAGTAAATCTTAAGCAAATGAACTGTTAAATGAACTATTTGATTTGAATGGAATAGGAAATGGAGGAAATTTATGTGAATGGAAAAGGAAAAAATCCCGAAGACTCTTCATCCGCCCCTTTCACTGTTTCATTCACTGCAAATTCAATACTGTATGCAATGACCCGCTGACAGCATATTGTGTCAATCTGCCTTGAGTCATGGTCATTCTATCAACTCTTAAAAATAAAGGTGCTCATTGCAAAGGTTTTCAAGCGTATGGAAAGAAGAACCATTTTTTGGTTCCACAAAGAACTATTCAGTTAAAGGTTCTTTAAAGAACCATCTCTTTTCTTACCTTTTTATAATCTGAAGAAGCTTCTTTCGTCTCAAAGAACCTTTTGTGAAACAGAAAGGGTCTTCAGATGTCAAAGGTACTTTATGGAACCATTTAGAAAAAAAGGTTCTTCTACGGCATCGTGAAGCACCTTTATTTTTAAGAGTGTACTGTACATTGTAAAAACTTACCGTGAATTTAACGGTAAAAGACTGTAAAAATGCGACAGTAAAAACCTGTTAAATGGTTAACGAAAAATTCCCCTACTATACACGGTGAAAAAACTGTATCGGACATTACATGTAATTAGGCATATTCTTATGGTATTTGTATACTCGTTATTTGGAAAAAAGAAAAAGGTGAAAAAGACATGTATAATTTATTCAGTGAATACCTTAAATTGACATTCGCTTCCCGAGTCATTCTCCTTTGAGTTATCGAATTTCAAATTTGATGTTTTTTTTGTTGAAATAACTATGTTTTTTCTTAGATTTTTCTTATCAGTTTTGTACAGTAGGGTTGTGTGTTACACCATATGTTGTTCAATTAATGTTTATTGCATTATTTAGTTTCATGTGTGTTACCGTGATGGTTTTTAGTGTTTGTGTGAATGACACTGTGGCACCTTCTATATATGTTAGTATTTAAAAACATTTTGTGATGAGGTTGGGTTCATCAGCGGGGACTTTTTCCTCCACAGACGCACCAGGCATTTGGTGGTTATGCAGCAGTGTATTACAAAGGTACAAAACAGATATTAGTATGTCAATAGGTTGGTATATTAACATTATATTGGTTAATGAAATTACTGTATTTAACTGTAAATTTAAATTAAAACTGTAAAACCTATAATGTTGCTACTGTATTTTTTACGGTGAAATTCCGGCAACCACATAGTTTTTTACCATAAATTTTACGGAATATTTTTTACAGTGTACGCCTGAAGATAACGTTTGAGAATACAAGATGCTGCTGTCATGTTGCTGCTTGACTTCAGCAACGTCAGTCACTAAATGGTCTGCCATTCGGGCATATCATAAACTTGGCTGTAACCTCTGTGAAGGCTCAAACTGTGATGTCTCACAAGACTATAGGCAGAGGCTAAAGAGGAAAGTCTTTGGTGACAGGCTGTTAGTGGGAGATGAAAGACTGATACAGACACTCAGGCAGCTCGATCATTTCATGGCTCTTTAACCACCAGGACAAAAATCAGATGACTTTATATAAAGCTCTGTGAAATGAAGGACAGACTGTATATGAGACAAAAGATGCAGACAGAATGGGACAGGGACAGACAGGGTACCAGGAACAGATTGATTGGCGAACAGAGAGATGAGGAGAGTTTTCTTGCTGTAGTGAACAAAAAACAGCAGCTGCTTGGAAACCCGTGGTCATAATTTTTTTCAGTCCATCTGTTTCTCATCTGCTCGTCACTGTTTAAAACTTGTGCATAATGTTGTTTCTGTACGGAGCCCGCACACCGCATTCAAAGCGTTACTCGTCTACAGATTATTCAGTGTTTTTCCTCAAATGATTTGACATATTTCCTTTAAACTATGGGTCAGTGCTCCCAAAACAATTAACACAAACATCTAAACACTACACAGATTGTACATTTTTTTGTGGTGTACCTAGACTTAAGATTTCTGTATTTTGGTTTACACATGAACAAACTAATAAACGTAATGTGATACAGATTTTACAATCATACGTGAAACGGTTACATGTAATAGTACTTACAATCTGAATGTGTTTTAAATACACAATAAACAGGTTTATATATTTATCATCAATAAATGTAATTTCTTTCAATCTCACACATATGATCTAATTGAATATTGAATATTGCAGATATAATGTGTGGAATGAGAACAATTGTAGTGTAGTGGAAAAATATATATTTAAACATTATAAAATATGTATATTATTAGTAGTAGTATTACAAAAAATATATATTTGCATATATTTTAAAATGTAGTTTATTCCTGTGATGCAAAGCTGAATTTTCAGCATCTTTACTTTAGTCTTCATTGTCACATGATCCTTCAGATATCAATGTTCATATTAATAAGTTTAGCTGGAAACCATGATTGCAGTTTTTTTCGCCTATGGATTCTTTGATGAATCCGGAAGTTTTAAAAACCAAGAACGGCGTTTATTTGAAAAAAACTCTATCTATCTATCTTACTGACCCAAACTTTTGAACATTACTGTTTCTCACTTTGTGGTATACGAAGAAGCTTTTTCACCAGACTGTTTGTGTCTGTAGCTGAATGTATTATGTAATCAATAAAGAACAGTCTCATGTCAGTATTTGCTTTTAATAAAGGTCAGAGGTAGTTATTTTTTTGTGTGCTAAATTAAGAGTTTCAGTGGTCATGTTGATTGTTTGGAGAGAACTGACCGTAGCTTGGAGAGATGTCTATAATCAATGGCGTAAAACCTCAATATTCTGTGTCATTAATTAATGTCTACCAGCAGCTGATATATGGGAATGTATAGCAGAAGCTAGAAGCAGCTTCAGTGTTACGCACTGCTGGCACTCCACGCAAAATAATGTACTAACCTTAACACCTCTGAAATTGCTGCACATTTGCTGCGAGCTTTTAATTATAGTCATTCAGAACTATGTGTGGCTTGGGAATGGATGCACAGAGAAAATAAACATTATTACACGACTGGTATGGCTGGGAAATCTAGAAATCTGGATATTGCAGTGCTGTGTAGCGCATGTATAACATCCTCGTTAGCAAAGCTCTGCGGAATTCTGCTCTAATCACACTTTGCTAAGAAAATGTCTGAGGAAAGCATCGCCGTATGGTGGCACCGCAGTGAATTTTAAGTCTAATTAAGCATTGCTGTCACTTTCTTGATGGAGAGAAACAAAGGCCACTGGATCTTCACCACGGTCTCATAAAGATGCTCTGGGACCTGAAGCACTCTCATTAAAATAAATAAATAAAAATCATTCTGACTGCAGCCAAGAGGCAGGTCAATTCTGAAATACATAATAGTTGTTTATCTAACCATTATTTATGATTATATTACGCTATGTTGAATTCATTATGCATCACCATTAAAAATGCTGGAATTAAACATGCCCTCATTTTTGAGGTGCCCAATGTTTCATTCAGACTACATACTTTTTCAGTCAGATGAAAAATAACTCTTCATGACTTTTTATGAATAACCTTTCCCTGTTTTTTCATTATTAGTATTATCTTGTTTCATCTGTGATTCATATCTTTAATAGTAAAAGATAGCTTTTTTAATTAAAACTTCATGAAGATACGTGCAGCATTCTCATGTTTTTCACACAACATGTCAGAATGTAAAAACATGTTTTATGAATACCCCATTCCATGTTTTTCCAAATTGAGACAGTCACATAATTGCATAATATTAATGTTTTCAATCAAAACTTTTTCCATCATTCATAATTTTTCAGAATTCATTCATAATAATCATCACATTTTGAATAAAAGTAATTATAATTTGTCCTAATTTCTTAAGCCATTATTTTAATCATTTATTCATATTTTAATTAATTTATTCTGTCTATATATATATATATATCAGTGGCGGGCCGTGCATTTTACATCTAGGCCTTCAGTGGCGTCCTACATTAATTAATCCATCTCTTCATACATCATAATGATGCCACGGCTATAGAAAACCATAAATATTAGTATTCGCACAGTAATGTCAGTGAAAACAGGGCACTACATAACAGACAAGTACCTTATGTAGCGAGAATGAATGCCATTATTAAAGAAAGAAACCCAATTAACAATTGCGCAAAACATCATCTGTAGCTGAAGCATTAACCTAGCAAAATGACACAAATACAGTCCATCCAATGTTCTTACAGACATTTATTCACCCAAAACGCACGCTAGGAAGATAGCACTGATATGAAACAAAGAAGGTATGATTACAAGGGTTTTAAAAAAAGTTGACCACCACAATTTAATGTTCTCGGTTGACTGCTTTTCCATCTCACAGAGTCGTCACCCGCTACGTCTGCCAGCGCGTACTGGCGGACGAGGAAAATACTGGTTAGTCTAGCAGTTTTACTATGAAAGTTGAGGCAAGTATATTAAAATGAATTCATCAGCAAGACGATGAAGAAAAGTGTATAAGATGGTGTTTTAAGCGTACCTCTTGCCTTCTGTGAGCTTCAGATTCTCGTCGCGCTGGTCTGTGGCCTCTCCTAGTGGCACTGAGACTATGATACTAATTGCTGTTCCTTATGGAAAAGACGCTTAATCATAGCGCTCCACATCGGGAAACTGAGATATTTCCTATACGGAAACTTAAACCTTTGCATTTATATTTCGTGCGGGGCAAAATAACATTCAGTCAAATACGCACTCATCAAGCATAAAAGGAGTCAATAAATGAAATTAGACCTACCATTAAAGTTAAAGCATCTAGGCAGGGGTCACTCAGGCCGCAGTCCTGGAGGCGTCGTTGTCGCTGCTGAGTTAGCTCCATTCCAACCCTAATCAAACACACATGAAGCAGCTAATCAAGCTCTTAAGCATACTTGAAAATTCCAGGCAGGTGTGTTGAGCACGCCAGATTGGAGGCTACATTCTGTGGCAGATAGGCCGGCCCTTGCCTCAAGGATCAAGTTTGGTGACCCCTGGCCCTAAACCGTGTTTTTCATCTTCACCGAGTCTTTTTCAGCAACGCCGGTGGCGCAGAGTTTTTTTGTTTTTCGTCAGTCATTATGACACTATTTTAGATTACTAAATAAGTAGGCAAATATTTTTTCAAATGCACTGCAACAATCTAAAGCATCGAGAAGACAGTAATAAAAGTTTTAATAAATTATTTATATGGGACGCCTGTTTGCAGCTGTATGGCTGAAGCATCCAATCAAAGGAAGGACCGAGAAAAATTCCTGACGTTATTTCTAGTTAGACGCAGCTATTGAGATTGCCCTAGCCGTTGGCCTTTAACACGATCGAAATATCTTTGATTATCAAGCACCGGTTTCATTGCCATATCGATTTAAGGTAGCTAACATAATCCTGCACTGTATAATTCTGAAGGGCCTAAGGTAGATTCTTTGACTGCGCGTAGGGCCAACACGATTGCTGAAATGGATGATTGGATGAACAGCTCTAATATAGAAAACATACACTGCTGAAGCATGCGCAACCAAGAGAAAAGCTAAGAAATGAAGAGAATAGACTATTGGAAATAATATAATACACATTCATGGAAAAATATATAAAAACTAAATCAGTGATTCTGATAGTGTTTAGACCAGCAGAGAAGGCTTTGCTGGCCCTGACGGGCCCACAGCCACTGATATATATTGGGTTACTTCATTGAAATTTTCTGGGGGGGGGGGGGGGCACTAATGAAATAGTATGCTACTGTAATATGATAAGGTGCCTACGCATCTCAAAACCTGGTACTTATGTCCCATTACTTATTTGTATAGAATCAATGTTGTTTGGAAAACTTACCACTTTTTGCCTAAACTGTTAATAACTAAATGTCAAGTACAAAGAGTGCTGTTTTTACACCCTGTTCTATACTACGGGTGGCATTGTAACACTATAAAAAAAACATAGACATCAGTTTAAAATTTGGATTTTTTTTAAAAATCAACTTTACTTTTAAAATAATTGTTAGCTGCCCGTGCAGCTCATTTGTAATTGGTTAAACTGATAGTCTCCCCATTAATATTATTTCTAATTTCTGTGTATAAAGGCAAACCTAATAAGAAATTCTGAATTCTAGTCTCAACTAGCCCTCCAGCTGCTGTCAGTCTGTCTTCAAAGGAACTGCGAAATAGAGCAGTGTCTCAAAGAGTGCCACGTCTTTGATTCACTGAGCTGAATGATTTATGATTTTAATATTTTCTCTCTCTTTTTTTTTTACAAATCTACAGTTTCCCTCCCAAAGACCTCCGCGAAAAATGTCGATTTTCAACACAGTTTTTAGCGGGTGCCGAGAAACTTTAAAAGAAACAGCAATGCTTCAAATACCAAACTGGCATAATCATTAGTAAGTAATCATTTCAAATCCTACAAAGGTTAAAGCTTTAACTGCGAGTTATACGGCATGAGGTTCCTATGTGAGCTCTGTTAATTTCCCATTGAAGCAGAGCGTGAAGACCATTCAAAGTGCAAATGACCAACTGGGATTTTTATTGTATTATTGTCAAAAGGAGAGCCAGAATGGACAGTAATTGTGAAAGTGGAAATCACACATGATGTGATACAGTGCAATTATGCCAAGTGATTATGCCCTGGACATTTTTTCTGGCTACTTTCACTTGTATAACCTTTTAAATATAACAGTGGTGTTGACCATTTGAGTTCATACATTCATATGTCCGGCAATATTTTTTTAATATAGTATATGATATCATATATATATATACTAGTATAATTATAGTAGATATATATATATATATGCCACATGACGAATCGAGAAAAGTTATGTTTTCGTCCTGCAAAAGAAAATCCCCACACAATTATGACTAACTCAGAATAACGTGTGAGTGGGCTAAAAATGTGCTGCTTTGTAATGGTGTCAGTCGCGTACTAATGTATACTGTAAAATCAAAAATAAAACAACATGAATGAAGAACAATAAGTCTCTATCCCCACGCGTTCATTGCATAAATAATTCATCATTTTTATTCTTGTTTCTACTGCACGACGGACTTCGCTGGGCTGTACAGACCTGAGCACTCACATGTTTTTATATTATGACTGAGCATCTCATAAAAGGCTCAAAGAGAAAAAGTTAGTCCCCTTCATTGCTATCTAATTATTAAATGTCAACAGTGGTTCAAGCAACACCCTAAAATGACAATGCTGCATCATTTATCTCACGCAGCACGGTGTCATTCTAGAAATTCTAGAATAAAACGCTTTTCTTCCCTAACAAGCGACACAAATGCGATTTTAGACCGCCAGCTGCCCTTCCTGCTTGCATGCCGGGCTGTGAAAATCTCTAAAACAAAGTCAATATGACTCGTGCGCAACATTTCAAATCTTTTGACGCTAATTTTTGCCATACTTCACCAATTATCTTACCTTTAATGTTGTTTCGACATATTAATCACCATTTATTTCTGAAAAGAGCATCTTAGAGCATTCAGCCAAACATCTTCTTTTGTGTTCCCTGGAGGAAAGACATTCAAATGGGTTTGGAATGAAACGAGGGTGAGTAAATGATTCATTTTCGAGAACTATCTCTTTAATTGTAATGAGTTTTAGATGGTTAGATGTATGTTAGTCATATATAATCCCAGGGTCAGTTTAATTATGATTTGGAAACTGAATGAAATAGGACAGAGTCGCATAATGCGCACTTCTTGACTAGGCCAGTCAACATTAATCAATGACTGTCAGTGTCACGGTAGGTTGTGCACATCTAATTAAAAAGCTAAAATAAACTCTCATTAGTAAACAGGAGGCACTGCTTTGTCGTTGCTTGTGAAAACACACCTGGTGGCTCAGATAATCAGCCTCCTTATTCCCTTGCTTGTTGGAATTGAATTCTTTGACATTTTAATTCATCTTGAGTGTAATTCTACTGGGCTTATCAGTGTGTTTATTTCCCCATTGTCCTAAAGCAGGGCTGCGGTAGCCATTGCTTCATGCTACAACCTCGTGCTATTTTCATCAGATAAAACTTGCAGTGTTTGACAAATATATCTGAGAGATTATGATTATATAAAGTGATGGTATGCGAGTGGTACAGTTTGCATATGAACTAAACCCTGGACACGCTTTAGCAAACACCATCTGTTAATACATTAGCACATGAAGCACTGTTATTATTCATATTATTAAGTTAGAGGAACTGCAAAAATAATAAAATGCAGTTAAATACCACAGGTCAGTTGCTGTTTAAAAGAATTGAAGTAAAGTCAATGCGATTTCACTGAAGTGATATTTTCTGAAAATATCTGCCACACTCTTAGCTGTATTTTCTGTGGCACTAGTGTCAAGAAAATTGCAAAAATATGTTTGGAATGAAACCTTACAATACTTAATAAACACCATTAATATACAATAAAAGTTTTTTTTTACAACCTCATCACGTTGCATGTTTAATTGTATTTTGCATTACATTTTATGTAAAAATGGTAGCTGAAAATTGCAAGTGTATTGCTACTTCACTTGTAGTTCATGATGGAAAGCCAAGTAATGTGCATTGCATTGTGGGGTATAGTGTGCAGTATGCAGTGTGCTCTGTTAGAGGCGATGCATAAAGAAACAGTATGCATATATACTGTAGCTCACAGCAGCAATAGCAAGAGAAGTTTTTATCCACTTTCTGCTTGCCGTAGTGACCCTTGCACATTGCTTGCATTCTTTATCAAAGATAAAGTGGATTAGATACAGTATTTGTCAAATACACAGATGTTTCAGATGTTTTCATGAAGCAACAGAAGCACATTTCATTTAATACTATATGTATTGCCTAATACAGTGTATGCACAAAAATAAAGTTCAACATAATAATATACTACATTTATCTACACTTTTACCAGTTTTATTTTGATAAATGTGACAATATCATATTTAAGTGATAGTTCACACAAAAATGAAAATTCTGTTATTAATGACTTACGCTTATGTCGTTCCAAACCTGTAAGACCTTGGTTTCATCTTCAGAACACAATTACGATATTTTTGATAAATCCGAGCGCTTTCTTTACCCTGCATAGACAGCAAGGTGTACTACCATAATCAAGCCCGAAACGCTTAAGCTACGAGAATATTTTTTTGTGTGCAAATAAAACAAAAATGACGACTTTATTCAACGATTCTTCTCCTCCGCATCACCCTAGGGCGCCATTTTGGAGAGTATCATGACACATGCACGCTCTCCTCTAAATGTCTCCTCGAACGTTTACATGCAGGAAAAGGACCAGTATGCGACGTGATACTCTCCAAAATGGCACCCTCGGGTGATGTGGAGGAGAAGAATCGTTGAATAAAGTTTTCTTTGCACACGAAAAGTATTTTCATAGCTTTATAAAATTACAGTTGAAACACTGTTGTCACATGGACCATTTTAATGATGTCTTTACTACCTTTCTGGACCTTGAACGTGGTAGTACCCTTGCTGTCTATGGAGGGTCCGAAAGCTTTCGGATGTCACATCAAAAATATCTTAATTTGTGTTCCGAAGATGAACGAAGGTCTCACGGGTTTGGAACGACGTGAGGGTGAGTAATTAATGACAGAATTTTCTTTTTTGGGTGAACTATCCCTTAATGTCATAACACTGCAGCCATTCTGCAGAAACTGCACAGAATAGGCCAGCCAACTGCTCTCGAAATGCACTTGAGGTAATATGATGGCATCGATGCTGTCTCAAATCAGTGAAAATTTCTACCCAGCATGCATTGTTTGAAGTCGAACACACCCAGTAACAGGTTTTAGTCAGACAAACTGTCCAACCCCAAACTCACACCACTGGTGGAGTCAAAGGGTGCCTCTCAAATGCAAGACTGCATCTTAGTAATGCTGAATATCTCACCTTTGAAGGCCGCCTCAATTTGGAGGATCCTTGGAAGGCCGCCTTCATTTTGTTTCCTTTATTCTGCGTATTTTGAAGAACGCATCAAGTGTATTCTTCGCATTCCTCCAATCACTCACAATCCTTCGCACACATTCCAATTTATGAAAAAAAATGACCGAAAATAAGTCGCACTGATCTTGCCCAAATTCATTATGAAATGCAAGGCAAGAAATGTTTTTTCCTTTTTTGTCTTTGTACATGAAGGCTTTTGTTTTCTTTTGTTTTGTGGTAAGGTTAATCACATAATGCCAAACTGACTATGACATGCAATTCTCATTCACTAGAGTGCAACAATAGACAGTCAGTTTTAATAAAGGATTTTAAAAAGTATTTTTCCAAAATAAATTTTTTAACAGTATTTATGCGTCATGACTAAAGTGATGGGATAAAAACCCATCAGCATGGCGCCGCAAATGGCAGCAAAGACGCTGAGCTCCGCAGTTCTTCTATTGTTTTTGTTTGCTTGTTCTGTGTTTAGTCATTCTTCTTCTATAAGTTTTACAAGAGACGAACTCCTTAACATTAAGCAGCACATCCCGGACAACATTTTTCCGGTTTTTGATTATTCGGACTTTTTGTTGGACATTCTAGTCGGAGGTACAGCTTTGTTGTTCAAACGCGCGTGCAGACGCATAAGAGGGAAACGCCGCCGGCGGCCTGGTGAAGCTCCGCGCGCGCGGCTTTCGGACTGCGATCCCAAGCATTCATCTCGCGAATGTCCGTTCCCTTCCTACCAAAACGGATGAACTTCTTCTCCTCACCCTCACCACTGTAAAAATGTTAAATATTATTACATTTTAAAATAGCTGTTTCCTATTTTAATATATGTGAATGTAATTTATTCCTGTGATGCAAATCTGAATTTTCAGCATCGTTACTCCAGTATTCAGTGTCACATGAGCTTCAGAAATCATTCTAATATGCTGAATTGCTGCTCAAGAAACATTTCTGATTATTATCAATGTTGACAACAGCTGTGCTGCTTAATATTTTTGTGGAAACTGTGTACATTTGATTTTTTCAGGATTCATTAATGAATAGAAAGTTAAAAATCTTTTGTAAATTATAAAATAAGCAATTAATGCATCCTTGTTGAATAAAAATATAAATTTCTTAAAAAAAAACATTACCAGCCCCAAGCTTTTGAACAGTAGTGTTTCATACATTTTTTTGTTATATTAGGTAATTTCCACTGTAATTATGACGTTCAAATCATTGTACACCAATCAGAATCCAGTAATAAATAATACTCAAAAAGGGGCCTCATAGTAAAACTTGTGATTGATAAGGGACCCCAAAGTCATTTTAAAAGCTTCAAAACATACTTTTAACATTCCAATATCAAATTTCATGACTTTTTAGGAGAATTGTTATATGTAGACATATACATTATATGTAAATAAAGTTTCAACTTGATAAAATGCTTCAAACTTCCTTCATGAAAAATGCTACATTACTCACACTTGGGTTCTTAGAGACCCCAGATATAAAGCATGATTGCAGTGAATTTTCTCATGCAAACTTAAGGTACAGTCCTAAGCTATCGTGGGTTTCACAAAACTATGAAGCAGCACAACTGTTTTCAACACTGATAATTAGCGATGCACGAAGGTTCGGCAAACCGGAATTATTCGGCTGAAAATAGCAAAAAAAATCTCTTTCGGCGTTCGGCCGAATAAGCGAAAAGGCCGAATAATAGCCTATGTACCAAACAATGACTAACGCGATCAAATAGAAGCACGCACTAATGCAGCAAACATGTCAGCAGCGTGAAAGTATTAAAACTATCAGAGAAAGAGATCATTACAAGCACGAAGCACCGACAGCGAGAGGCTGTTTAGTGCTGCATCACGTCTCCGATGAGAAGAGGTGGCTGATGCTGGTGGTTAGGTTACTGTATGATGATTGAAATCACAAAATAGCCTCAAACGAATAGTAAGTAAACTGCAGAATGTTATATTTTCTAATGCACGCACGAATTGCATGCATTTCTGACAGCGCTGCATGAGCTTGTGGCACCACGATTCAAAGTCCAAAGTGTGAGGAAAATCTGTGCTGAACTTGTTACTCGTCAATTGCTCAGTAACATTTTTGTGAATTTTTTTAAAGGCACGTGACAATGTGATACGTGCGACAAACATCTTCCCAAATTCGTAATGAGAATTATTTATAAATCTGCATGCTGTTGTCAACAAAAAGAAGCACTGAGATCTTCCTGCGGGTTTCTGCCAAAATAAAAGCAGAGAAAAAGCAACAACTCCAACGATATCATAAATGTTAGTATTGTAATTTGAGGTTGTCTGTAAATAAATAAAAAAGTAAGAAAATAATGATAATAATAATTATCCTACAACAGCTCTATTAATGCATTTATTATAACATTCACACATAGTGTTCAAATTGGGATCTGTAATATATTAAATTGTTTTAAAAGAATTCTCTTCTGCTCAGTAAATCTGCCTTTATTTGTACAGTAAAAAAATACATGCCTGATTCAAGTCTCAAAAATGGCCAAAGAATATTATTTTACTAACTTATTAATTTTAAGTTAAATTGTGCCTTGTTTTTATAATGTCTGCTAGAATGTAAAAAAAATTCAGTGTTAAATATTTTTAAATTGTTGTTTTGTAACTGATTTTTTATTTGAAAAGCAGGACAAAACAGTAAAAAGCACATTTAGGCTATTTAATTTATGCAATGGCATCGAACACACAATGGCAAAATAGCCGTCTACAAGTGGATGAAAGCGAAAAAAAGTGTTCAGTATTCGGTCTTTCCTTTTGTCGGCTTCAGTTCGGCCAAGAATTGTCATTTCGTGGCATCCCTATTGATAATAATAAGTAATGTTTCTTGAGCATTAAATCAGCATGTTAGAATTATTTCTGAAGGTGACACTGAAGACTGGAGTAATGATGCTGAAAATTCAGCTTTGCATAGAGGAATAAATTACATTTTACAATACATTTACATAGAAAACAGCTATTTTAAACTGTAATAACATTTCAGAATTTTTACTGTATGTGTGATCAAATAAATGCAGCCTTGGGAGCACAGAGACCCAAGCATATATGATATCCACAAAAGCACCTGCACACATGCTTTCAAGAGGGAATGATGGGTTAGATGCAGCGTTTCACCTAGTTAACTAACAGATGCAAATAAAAACACAAATCTATCACGTCTGTTATGCCACGTGCTGGAGAGAGGTGCAGATGATGTATGAACGCGCTGGATGAGAGGCGAAAAGCGTGGCGAGGGGGGTTCGGATCCCTGCATCCTGAGAGCCCAGGGCAAAAGTGGGATAAATGTTGATTAGTGTTGATTTTGTCCAAGGAACACCCGGCAACTGACAGTGGGACTAAACTGCAGCGAAAGGCAGCCATTAATCTTGCTCTAGTTTAAGTAGTGTATATTAATTTGTGTCATTTCCAGTACGTGGAGAGAGGCCTCTAGTCTCCGTCTCTCTGTGAGCCGGTGACGGCGAGGGGGGAGGAAACCAGATTCTCAACCGCGCATTAAAGACAGACGACTCCTCCGGGGTTCGTACGGCAACGGTGCTCACGAGAAGCACTTCACGTTCACTTTAATGCACATTACAAATTTTCAAATTTGATTAAAGTCGTAACGTATCAAGAAAGCTGGCAGTAACGGAGCGTGTCTCCACCTACCAGCTTTACGACGAGCAACACAAAGCAAACGGCCAGATAAAATCGCCACAGCATCTCGGTCTAATGCGCCGCTCATTCATATCTCTGTGAGCAGAGCCCGTTTGAGCACAAGATACAATCTATTGACAAAAGAACAGATTCTGAGGCAGTTTATGAGGCGCATTCAGTCTGTGAGGTTTTATTACCCTGCCATTTTATAGTGGTTTTGTCTCTGTAAGGCACAAAATCACTAGGGCTGGCCAATATATCAAATATTAGGAATCAGGCCTATAACCGCTAATCAATAAAATTGACAGTAATCTGCTATTTAGAGGGTCTTTAAGATGAAAGAAGTCTCTTCTACTCACCAAGGCTGCATTTATTGAATCAAAAATACAATAATAATGTGTTATAATAATAATAATCTTTTTTTTTCAGGATTTAAAGAATAGAAAGTTCAAAAGAACAGCATTTGTTTGAAATTGAAATCTTTTGTAACATTATAAATCTTCACGGTCTCTTTTAGTTTGACTTTTGATCAGTTCTATTTTTTAATAAACATAAAAATAATTTGTTTTTAAAAAGTAGATTTTTTTTAATGCTATTTTTAATGAATGAATATAGAAAGGAATTTAATGTTTAATGATTATGGTTTCCTTTATAGTTCTTCAAACAATGCTTTCAGCTATTTTAAAGATGCAGATATCAAGGAATTTGCATGTGATGCAATTACGCAAACACTTGCAAGGCAATTTTAACTGTTTATCACACATTTATTTCATAAAGACATCGTCACTAGACAAATTTTGCAACTTATACCTACTGTATGAGAATGTTAAAAGATGTTTTAATAGTGTCTCATTTTAACGTCAGTAGTGAAACAGCATCAGAGTGGGTACGTCTGATTGATTTCCATGAATCAGTTCTCTCCATTTCAGTTCATTACATTTTGAATATTGTTAAAGCAAAAAAAATTAATAAAAATCAAGGTAAAATTTCTCTAATGCCTGTATAGACAGACAGACAGATCATCTTCCACAAGCAGCTCAATCAACAGCACCCCAAACTCGCCGTCGTGCTTAATTACCAAATAGCATCACAGTTAAATTCCAGCTATTAAGCTTCTTAATATGATTAACACATCTCAATTAGGCCTGTGACAATTTGCATAATTCATAAGGTAATGTGATTGTGCTCCAGTGTATACTCAGAGAAAACGATGACAGATCTCTCCGTAACTGCTGTTGCGTGCTCTCCTAATCTCATTTCTGCAAAAGCCTGCCGGAGCCGTTCCAAAAAACGCCACGCCGGCCGTCCGCTGCCAGTCAGCATGCGCGCGCCTCTATTATGAGCTGGATTAGGCTTTAGCGTTTCCGCTTGAAGGATGATGAGCCAGTCCAACAGATGTGATTCTCATCCTGCTCGTTGGCGCTCGGTGGAGATGCTGCATCAGCATGTTTAAAAAAAACAGACAAGAGAATGAAAGACAAAGCAGAGCGTATTCGCACTGAGACCAGACCGGCCGTGTGCCAGTGACGGCCCTGCAAAGAGAGCATCGACGGCACGAGAAGCAAATGATTTCAGGCAGCTGTGCAGGAGAATATGAACTGCTTTGTTTGTTTTCACCTGATCGAAATCGACAGATGCTCTTATGAGTAATATACACATTCTGTCCATATGCTGTTTAGAATCATATCTTCAAAATGCAGTGTTGGGCAAGTTACATTGAAAATGTAATCAAATTACTGATTAATAATTACTAATTTTAAATGTAATCACGTTACTGTTCTGATTACTATATTTCAAAAGTAATTAGTTACATTAATTTTTTTCATGACATGTATAAATCCAGTACCACTCTCCGAACTATTTTTGTTATCCCACACGCCACCCCATCGTGCAATTCTCATCCATCACAGACCATAAGGTGCACGTTCGACGCTGTTCGATCACGTGCACAGCTTGACATCACACTCACGCGGCTCTGTCGTGCATGGTTTTGGATGCCACAGAGAGTTGTACACACCACACGCAGTAAGCTCTGCATTGGTGGACCCTTGCCGACACAGACCAACATGTTTATTTTGTGCAATCAGAACGCCCAACTACACGGTCCGGACACGGCCAACAGTGATTATCAGGGGAGGGCAGTATGGACCCCCCACCGAAACATCACTTTGTTTGAATATATGAGAGTAGGGAGCGATATTGTATAATTAATTCCAGAGACACACCTGGTATATTGAGTATCACCGCTGTTGTGCACGAATGATAGAACAATTTCGCAAGGCATGGCTCAGATGCCCAGCAGTACGGTGCGACGGACACCTCGGGAAGCCCGTTATAGCTTAAATAGAAACTTGCATTCACTCCGCGCCAGCAAGCTGTTAATCTTTTATATTTTATATTAGTTCATGTTGTTTTTGTGCAATAGATGAATAACAATTTAACTGATGAAAATCAGTTAACGCGTTAAATGCCTCCGTTACTAAAAAAAGTTATCAAATTACAGTAACGCGTTACTGACCAACACTGCAAAAAATGTGGGTTTTATTTAAAGTGGGGTGTGGCTGTTTGGACCCAATGATGCAGAAGGTCCTTTAGTAATCATAGCGAGTCAGACGCTTTATGATGTCTTCGGTTTTCTGTGCAACATCTACATCCACAATCCACGATCAGCTGCACCAAAACAACATGCCTTTCAATCTAAAGGAGCCTAAATAAATGAAACACTCTGCATTGAATGCATGTGAAGAAGGTGTAGAACATCAGCTGACTTTGATGCAATGTATTTATAATTAGAGATTTATTATTAACTGGTTTAGATTCACTGCTTTTGTAAACCTGTAGATCAGGTCGAAAGTCTTTATTTGAGAATACTCTAAAGGATTGCATTGTTACACTGTGTAATAAATAGAATGCTTTCAGTGCTATTGTTTTTTCAGTCCTTAATGCAGTTGTTATTTCTTTTTGTCTTCTTATTTGTGTTTTATCTAAGACGCATTTTAGGGTTACACTTAGCTCGTGAATATTTATTATGATTATTTATTATACCAACTTAATATTCATAAGCCAATCTTTCAGCATAGTCATTTGTTTCCCTCCGTTCCCTTTTCTGTTATATCATTCAATACGCTATAATAACCAATACAATCAACTATGCAATTTATGCACCATTAAAAAAACGAATGAATAAAATTGCTAACAGTATTTTATTCATATTTAATAAAATCATTACCGTATTAAAACGTGTGAAATTGTTTGTTTTTAATAATAAAATGCATCGTCATTAAAGCTGACGTGTACATAGCATGCATGTTTTAAACGTGTCACATGTACCGTGGTGCACCCAAACACAACAAACATCATGCTACTGACATGTTATCACAGTAACGACATGCTATACCAGTACTAGACATGTTCCGAAGTATTCTTTAAATAGTGCCTTTCATTAACTTGTAATGCAAACACTCCACCATATTATGAATATGGTCATCATTCTGGTGTTGCCATTTGATATCTGAGCTGCATGCCAAAACTCTTCACATTCAAAATACTTTCATTTATCACAGCACTATGGCATTAGCTGGCGAGCTTAAAGGTGGGAATGATGCAAAGCGTCCGCAGGGTCATATGCCCACAAAAATCTTTCCATTTTATTTACAGTTAAGAGGCAGAGAGCACCAGTCAGGGGCCCCAGAATTCCTAGAAAAGGCCCTGTATGCAGTGTTGGGGGTAGTTAAGTAATCAGATTAGTTTTTCCAAGTAACTAGTAAAGTAACGCATTATTTTTAATTTACAATAAAATATCTGAATTACTTTTTCAAATAAGTAACACAAGTTACTTTTTTTCCAATGTATTGATTGACAGCTCTCCTGTTCCAATGTGAGAGAAATAAGAAGATGTTACTGGAGCTCTAAAATAAATATGAATAGCATTAATTCATCTCACTCACACACACACACACACACAAAACAACAGATTCAGTATTCCTCAAATGAATAAAAATAATGCAACTCAGAATATGATGCAAACCTGCAAGAATTAAATGTTAAACAACACAAATATAATTTATGTATTTAATCCAATTTTATTAACAAATGTCTTTGCTGCTGACCTTTGATGATCCAGTTCAACCATAATAATAAGCACAAATTACTCTAGACAAACATTGTGTGTCTTTGTTTATTGGAAGTGTGTTGTTACTGTACGGATGAATTACTTTCCCTTCAGCCTGAGGCTTTCATTTTTCACTTTTGGTGTGAAAAGGCTTTTAAATTTGCCAAAAATAGAACTTTTTTATTAAAAAAAAAAACAAGCAAGCCCTGTCCAGATTTTAAAAGTAACGCAAAAATAACGTAACGCATTAATTTCCATAAAAAGTAACCAAGTAACGAAATTAGTTACTTTTTATGTAGTAACGCAATATTGTAACGCATCACTTTTAAAAGTAACTTTCCCCAACACTCTGTGTGTGGTACTTATAGCTATTTATGGACTCTAAGCACACGCGACTCCTTTATCATTATTTCTGAACGTTCCAAAACAAGGAATAACATTTAAAAATCAGAATTCAGGAAAAAAAAGTTCCATAAACGATGTTTAAATAGCGTCTTGGTTCTAACGTTTTGAGATAACGAATGTTACTAAAATAATTTGTGTTCATAACTTTGAGAGAACCTTGCCAAAACGTTCTGAGAACATTGCTACAAAAATTATATTTCAATCAATATGTTAGGAAACCAAGATGCCCAAAATAAAACCCCCATAAGATGGTAGATCTTTGAATAAGCATGCAACATAAACATTTCTCCAGTTGTTTATCAATCCACCGGTTAAATATGAACCTGCTGTTGTGCACGTGCTCTTTGCGGATATGACACGATTTGCTTTTCTGAAGGTTACATGCATTCACGTACAATAAATACATGATTAGGTTATGTATTTGCTATATTTATGTATATATGCACATGAGCTGGCGCCTGGTGTTTGTCTTGCGAAGCGCATCGCATCCTATATCGCATCTCAGTCGTTTCAATGTGACCCGAGTCCGCCATACCGTGCGCAACAGACTGCACGCCAGCACTCGAGTGCACTTACTATCACACACAGCTAGTGAATGAGGCTTGTCTGTCACTGAACAGAAGTCACTCTGAACAGCCAGCCGCCTCAGACAGGTAAAACACACACTGGCACAATACTGTGTTCATTGCCTGTGGTCATTTAACGCGTTCTATTGAAATACATGGATTATTCTGTGAAATCGGATACTGATTCTCATAGTAAAAGCGAAAGTGTGTAACATGATCTCAATGCCGAAGGCATCTACTGTTTTGGATCTATTTGAAATACAAAACGAATAACCGTATTAATGGACTAATATATGAAACATAACACCTTGATAGATGCGCTATTGTAATCTTAATGAAATAAATGAACGTCTATCGTTTTATCCCTCAGCGCGCACGGCCTTTCCCCTCGTCGTGCACATGCCTCTCGCTCTGCTCCCTGGTAACGCTGATTAGAGACTTGGTGCTTTACAATATAAAAAATTAGTCTGTAAACTCCCAATGTTATATACATCCTTCTCCCGCATATGAGTCTTTACGTGTACTATCATTATGATACAATTTGAAGCGCAAATCTGTGATGTGCCTATAAGTAGCGAGTTATGACACCATCAATGTTCCCCTTATTGCTTGTGTCGCCATTTTTCTGAAATATCTCTTGGTATTGCGCAGCGCGCTGCAAATCAATGATCTATTGGTGAAAATGATAGATGCATTTATTTAAGATCGTTTAGTGTCGAGATACTTATAGGAGGGTGGTATGCCGTTATGGTCCTCCTCGTAGGGCGTCTTAGATGGGGGTTCTTTTTCAAGAGAATGCAGTTATCTCAATCTGCATGTGTCTTAAAGGGACCCGCGCGAGTCATGGCCGAGGACATTCAGCAGAAGCTGGAGCAGTACCGCACGGCGCCGTTCGATGCCCGCTTCCCGAACCAGAACCAGACGAGAAACTGCTGGCAGAACTACCTGGGTGAGTCATTTCAACTAAAGGACAAAGTATGAGTATCCAAGTGCGTGTAATCCACTGCTGAAAGTCCTGTGGTGGTGCAATAATCATTAGCCGGGTTTCTATCCAAAGTTGCGCATTTAACTTATGCGCAAAACGGGAATATCGCATAAAACATTTGCGAAAAAAAGCACCATTTCCATCCAACGAGTCAAAGATAACAAAATCGTCACTTCCTGATAAACTGACACTATTAAATCACTAGGAAAAGTAGGAGAATATAATCATTTTCATATATAACAAATTACTTGCACCTCAGAGCGAGCAGACGAAACACAATGAATGCGCTCAGGCTGCTGAGGTGGAGGCGTGTTGGAACGCAGTCGTGTAGACATTGCAGGGCACTGGCATTATACAGAAATACTTTGATGACAGGCTTTCCTCAGGCATTTCAGAATGACCAAAACAAAATTTCAGATGCTGTGAATGAGATCGGTCCGCTGGTTAGTCAGGATTTGCCATCCCATAGCGCAAAGTCACATGACTTCTTTTGGATGTGTCTTGGAGGAATTGGTGAGCGTGATTTGACCAAGTACAACATGTTCCTGAATTAACATCCTCGTTGATCCTGGAACGTCATTCCAATCAACCAATCAGAATTGAGGGAACATTTTTCAGGAAATATCTGTTTTAGGCTTATGATCAGGGTTAGGTGCTTCTACACCCTTGTTAATCAGCTTTCATTTCAGTGTTGGGGTACGCAGTACAAGGTAACGTCCTCCAGAGTTATGTAATCAGATTACTTTTTTGAGTAACTAGTAAAGTAACATTACTTTTAATTTACAAGAAAATATCTGAGGTACTTTTTCAAATAAGTAATGCCAGTTACTTTGTTTCCCATTTATTGACTGACAGCATTCCTGTCCCCATATTGGGAGAAATCAGAAGTGCAGAGGAGTTGTGTGCGCTGTGTGAACATAATGTAGTTCTAGACTAAATGTGAATGTGCATTAATTCATCCCACTCACAAAAAACTGATTTAGTATTCATCAAAATGAATAAAACAGTGAAATGCAAACTCAGAAAATGACTCAAACCTGCAATAATTAAATATGTAAAACAACACAAATATTAATTCCCCCCCTTTTTTTTTTTTTAATTAACCAATTTTGCTGGATTGACTTTTGAGATCAAGTTTCAACCTAATAATAAGCAAAAATGGCTAAACAATTGGGCTGTTTTTTTTTGCTGAAGAGTGTTGAACTTTCTTCTGTGTTCTACTGTACAGACGTGAATTTACTTTTGCTTCAGCCTGAGGTTTATTCATTACACTTTTTGGTGTGAAAGGGCTTTTACATTTGCTTAAATAGAACTTCTTATATTAAAAACATTCAAGCCCTGCTCATATTTAAAAAGTAACACAAAAGTAACGCAAAAGTAATGTAATGCATTACTGTCCATAAAAAAGTAACTAAGTAACGTAATTAGTTTTTTTTTTATGGAGTAACGCAATATTGTAATGCGTTACTTTTACAAGTAACTTTCCCCAACACTGATCATTTCACACTGATTTTAGGAATAAATTATGGGTAGGGTTAGGTTTAGGGGTGGGGATTGTGTTAAGTCTGTATTTTTGGACAGTAATGTTGATCCAGAACATGTCTTACTTGGCAAAATCACGGCGACCAGGAATTTATTCGCAAAATGCATTTCAATCTCCCATTAACCCTTTTTCACAAAAGTCAAAAACCACCTCAAGCGAGGGTTAAAAATGTTTTTTTTGACAATTAAGGGATTGTTATTCAAAATTCGGCATTTCAATCGTTTCTCATTCGATACTTAAAATGAGCATTAAAATAGGGTAATGGACACATATCTATAGAAACGTACGGTCAGGTGGGTCGCACATTTAAAGGAATAATGAAAAGTAATTTGAATTGAATTGTCTTTTTAGAAAAGTTTTAAAAAAAGATTTTTTGAATACACCGTTACTTTGATATGGGCACCTCTTGGACACCGCGATGGTTGGCAACTATTTTTTAGAATTCCGTGGCGTGGAAATAAGCGCACATGCTAACCACTGTGGTTAATTTTGAATTACATTCAGTATGAACGTATAAGCCTACACTTGTTTGAAAGGTTTGGGGTCGCCGATTGTTTTTTGTTAAATAACAAAATATTTTTATTCAGTAAGCAATAGTGCTTCAACAAGATTAATCACATCCGAAAACGTTTATTTACATAATATTTAATTTTATGTATATATTAAGAAATATATTGTGTGTGTGTGTGTATTGGTGTATTTATATATACATAGAAATATTCACAATACACACATATGAAAAACAATCTTTATTTTGGAGCGATTAATCGATTTTACAGCCTAGTAAGAACGCATTAAATTGAAAAATGGCAGAAAGACATTTATAATGTTACAAAAACTTTATGTCAAATCCTTATATTTTGAACTTTCTGTTCATCAAATAATCCTGAAAATACTTTACTTCATTATTTTTTATTTATTCAAATTTAGCATTTTTAATCAAATAATGCAGCATGGTGAGAATTTCAGAAACATGTTACCCCAAATATGTTAAAAATAAATTATATACATAGTAAAAACAGTAAATGTTCACCCTAAAATAAAATAAAAAATCATTTTTATATTAATAAATATTTTCCTCCTAAAAAATTTTTTCAGTGAGTAATGTGAAATAGAACCTGTACGTGTTTTTTTTTTTTTTTTTGGGCAATTCACCTTTTAGAATTACTATGGTACATGTCCAAAAAAATATGGAAATCAGAGAATCTATTTATTTTATGTACAGATTATTATCGCTGCCAAAAAGCTCTGGATGCCAAAGGTGTCGACACAGCTCCATGTGACTGGTACAAGAGGGTCTACAAATCTCTCTGTCCTCTTTCCTGGGTAAATATTCCTTCAACCCCTATATCGATGTAAGCATCAGAATTGTGCATAAAGATCATTTACTCTCAACATTTTGGTGTTTTGCTCAGATCGAGAAATGGGACAGCCAGAGGGAAGATGGAACGTTTCCGGGAAAGCTCTGAAGATGGCACATTCTCCAAAGCACTGCATCAGGGGAACCGAAATGCATCTGTCTGTGGTATCGTCTCACCCCAGCCGAGCAGGGCTTTATCAATGTTTGTCCAAAAATGCTTCTGCCAGGCTGGAGGATGAGATAGATTGTTAATGTCATTCCTTATTTAAATGAAGGTATTGCAGATTCTGCATTAAAATCTCTCAGGCTTTGAAATGCGATTCTTTTGTGGCGTGCTTCATGGAGTCTCTGTCAACAACAACAGTAATTTTGGTTTGGCATCCAATGCATATTACACAAAACCAAAAGGTTTTAGCAGAAAATTGGCTGTTACAGTCGTAATGGCTGGGTTGTACAGAAAAACACAGTGCATAAGTTCACCTGCATACAAAATTGTCTTTACAAGGTACCAGGTTGAGAGCAAGAACTTAGAACTAAAGCAGTGGGTTTGGTAAAGTTCAAAAAGTTTTTAAGGCATTTAGTGGCAAGTAAACTAGATAACCACGAGCAGAACATTTAACATGTTGGTCAAACGATCTTCTCCCTTTTAAAGAAATAGTTCTCCAAAAAATAAAAATTTGCTGAAAATGTGTTCACCCTCAGGGCATCCCAGATGTAGAACAAATGGAGGAATTTAATTCCCTCACTTGCCAACAAGAATGGGTGCCGTCAGAATGAGGTCCAAAACAGCTGATAAAAACATCACAATAAAGCCTTGTGAACCAATGCTGATGTTTGTAAGAAACAAAATCCATTTAAGACGAACTTAAACAGTATCAGGCCAAAATACATCATCCATAAATGGCTCATAAGTCTATAATCCCGCTTCCTCCAGTCAAAAAATTTCTCTCCTGATTCCAGAAATTACTTTTTCACTGGAGAAAGCAAATATTATTTTAGGTTATTAAGCTTTTCACTTCTCCAGATGTTAACTGATGGACTGTAGTGCTGTGGATTATTGTGATGTTTTATCAGCTGTTGTCATCTTATCAGCTGGCACCCATTCACTCCAAAGGATCCATTAGTGAGGAAGTGATGCAATGCAAAATTTCTCCAAATCCATTCAGATAAAGAAACAAAATCATCTACAAATTGGATGGACTGAGATTGAGTATATTTTCAGCAAATTTTCATTTTTAGGCTTTACATTGCAAGTCGTAAATCCAAACATTTTTCAACTTTACTCGTAAATATTTTGAGTCTGAATGACACAAGATCACTCTTATTATGATCAACAAATCACAGCAACCGTTAGAGCTATTAGAATTAAGCTCTTGACGAAAACCACTGAAGGTCCAGTTTGCTCAAGGATTAGGATTAGTCAGCAATCAAATCTGTAGCTATGATGATAATACAAACCTCAATCTCAGTTTATGCTGCTGTAAATGATTTCTGCAACACTAGAAGCATTGAACCCCATTATAATAATGACCATTTCTAAGAAGTTTTCTTTCAAGGTAAAGTTGCATATAAAATTGCATGCTCAAATAAAAATAGTGACAATCAATAAAGAGATAGGTGATATTTAATAATAATTACATTGGCTTTAATATGAGGTAAACTGGCAGTGTTTGCATAATATTTGTAAAAGTGTTTTGAAAGAACTGTGAAAGACTTAGAAACTGTGTAAATATGAAATATTGTAAACACTTAATGTTACTAATATATTAGACAATTAAACTGTTTAAATATGGCTGTAGGACATACAAGCTACAAATTCTGATTATCACAAGTGACTCTGACATGAAAAAAGAAATGTAATGGTGTGCAGTACTTCCATCCAGAATCACAGACATGGTCAAGGCACTTAAAATCGTCACATTTGCACTTGTGCTATTCGGGACAAAAACAGCACGCGTGTGATATTGCTTAACTGTATCATATGATATAAATATGAGACAAAAGCTGAATTTTAGGCGCATATAACGGCATTCTATAGGCTACGTCACGATCATGTTGATCACCATTCGACTTAAAGTGGCGATGTGCAGACCGATTGGTGTGTGACATCAAAGTATCGGTCTGCACAGCGCCTTGCGTTAAAAACTGTAACTTCTAACTAATTAGATTCCAATTCAGTAGTTGATCAGTCACATCACAAGCATTGAGGACAGACAACAAACATGACCCTTTAATACTCACCCTAGGATAGGATGCTTTGGCAGTCCGTTTGACTGAGACATCTACAGGAAACAAAGAGCAGAACACGTCACACATCTACAGAGCAGACAGCAGATACCACAGCACCAAAATAAAACATTAAAGAGCTGAGAAACAGACATGCTACCAGTACTGCACAGTTTACTGCATATTGTATAGTATACTATAAAACAAGTAGTGCAACAATAAAAAAATGAGTGCAACAATTTCAAATAGTAAATTACTTGATGCAAATATGTTTAATTCAGCAAGTGCAATACACGTTCAAATCAAGAAGTACTCATGATTCATTGCTTCTGGTTCCATGTCTGTATTCCATGCACATTCCTACATCCAGCAGTCACACAGGTTTGATGTCTAACAGGAAGACAGCACACAGAACTCACGGTCTGGAATCTAGTCCTGCTGGAAACACGAGTAGAGGTAAAGACACGTGACAGTTGTGACTGGTATAAAAGCAGACATGATCTGATTACGGTCATCAGGTATGAGTGCAGAAAACTGGAAGCATCTGCCACAAACAGGGAATCTTTCATATATTCTGTCGAGGATTTTTTGCGTGCAAATTCATATCTCAGCCACTGTCATATGCAAAACACATGCATAAGAGGTAATATTACGCAAAATATCACTATGCAAATTTAAAAGCAGACATTAAAACACAATGCTGTGTTTCTGGGTGCTTGTTTACTGACTCGTGTCAAAACAGTCCACGCACAAGTCTTTATGATATGTTCTCTGCATGATTAATCAGAATAAAACCCAAATGGTGATATGAGCACTGAGCCGGTCTCTCCACTAGAGGACAGCTGTGTACCACAGTAAATGCACACAGGAAAGGGACAGCTCTTGATTCAGTGCATCTGGCACCATAACGGTCCACAGCTGTGCATATTCACTCCAGACACCAGCAAGATGTTGTCCGTGACATCAACATGGCCATATGTCTTATCTATCTGGCCTGAAAGCCAATTTTCTCAACCTTAATGTTAATCTTACCCATCATGTTCAACACGGAGCAAGAGTTGTTCAGATGTTTCATGCTTACAGTGTCACCATTTGCATTCTTTTGAGATTCACATTGTTTCAGATTCTATTTCTCTCTCAAGCAAACAGAAAACCAGGTAGGGAGCATTTTTCACTGCCTTCACCCGTGAGCACTCTAGACCCGGCCCTGAACAATAAAACACAGCCTCCGCTTCTCTTGAACAGGACAATCTCCTTTCCTGCTTGACATCTTCTAATACAGGGAGCTTTTACAAGAGTGTCCGCATTTACCCCGGCTTTCCAGGGCGGAGAGATGAGCTTCGCTTGAGTAACTGCATGGCACGAGTCCCTGGTTCGCCCCAGCGATGAGCCAACCCTTGGCAGGGAGGACAGGTGCCGAACAACAGGGCTTCACACCTACAGATCTGGCTCCTGTACTTCTATTGTGTGCACAATATCAGGAGGCGAGCGAGAATAAGTGGATTTGCAAGCGCTTAGGAGCAGGTCTCAGGTTGAAGTCGTGTGGAATTCC